>JAABKK020021128.1:0-18442 GCA_011634745.2 Catotricha subobsoleta | reverse complement strand
TCGTACATATTATCAAACGTACATTGACGAACATCCGCACAAAGAAGACAAAGTAAACGTAAGTGAACGTAGAAGGCTATACTACACCATATGTTAAATCTTACATTGTACGTTTACGTCATTTGCCCAAATTCCCTAATAGGTAATAGCATAGTACAACAACTATAAGTAGGTGACATCTTTTACTCTTGAAAAATTAAAATCTTACTATTTCTTACTCATTTTGCTCACGGAAAATTATACTGTCAAAATAATATTGCGTATTCTTTCTTTCACTCACCTACTTATAGTTATTGTACTATGCTAATAGGGAGTTTGCGAAATTTACGTAAACGTAGATGTGTACGTGGAGCAAAACGTAGGTTCGACAGTTCATGCCGACGTGAAAAATTACTTTATATACGTACGTTTGCTACACAGCTCGCTACGCAGTATACAAATCATACACAAAACGTGGAGAAGGCTTCTTCACGTTAAAATTTAAGACGTGTAGTTATTTTTAACGTAGAATGTCAAAATCTCACATAAAATGGGCGGAGCTTGAATCACACGTTACGTTTAACATAACGTACGTCAATTTCGCAAACTCCCTAATATGAATGCTAAGCATATAAGCGGTACTGGAACTTGATATCGTTCGCAAGTACCTAGTACTGTTTGATTAGATTAGTACGTTCATTTTAAATGCGTTTGAATGTATTGCGTATTTATCTGAAAAAGTACTTACCCAAGCCTGCTACAAGTATTTTTAAAGATAGTTTTGAGGCAATAGGGTCCTTGAATAAGTTTAACTCATTCAATTAATTACTGAGGCCATTATTTGAAGACAGAAGATTTTTATATATTATATAATGAGTGTGTTCACCAGATTCATAAATGTGTCACAGTATGGCCGTCTCCTTCTAAAATGAATGCATCGAGATATATCGAAACTTAGTATTGTCCAAATATACCGAAATTAAACAAATAAATCGGAATATATGCAAATAAGTTTAGCCACCTCTTCACGTGGCTAAATTGAATTAACGTAGACTTATCAAATAATTATGAATTGAGAAACGACCATATAATAATATATTAGTTTGCCATACTGTTACACATTTATAAAAATTACCTCTTCAAATCACGTAATATATACGATATGAAAATACATAAATGAAAATTAAAATTAAAGCCGCCAAAAAAGAGCATTACTATTGCCAACTATGAGTGGTGTGAATAAAAACGAAGTAAATGCTTTTGCTTAGTATATTAAGTATTTACTATCGATTATATGAAAAAAAAATTAAATAAAACTAAAAGTACTAGAATCATTTACTTACATTTTAAGTAAGGGCTGTAATTTTCCAATATTTACTTAAAATTATGTGAACAAAACGAAGCATTTGCTTAAAATTTGAAGGTTTTACTCGTTTTTTTTTTTCAAACTGCTATTTAGTATAGTGGTGTAACGGATAGTTGGCTGAATAAAGGGACAATGTCTTATATCTTAATGGTTAGTTAACGAACAATATCAGGCAATATTTCTTTTAAAAGGGGGATAAAATAAGAACAGTTCTTGTGAACATCGCATTGTGATCTGCTATTTCGTTTAGCTATTCGGCGCCGGATAGTTGACCGAATAATCAACCGAATAGTGGCAGATATTAATCTACAGCGATTAAACGAAATGTCGGATCACAATGCGATGTTCATAAGAATTGTTCTTATTTTATTCACCTTTCAGAAAACATTGCCTGATATTGTCCGTTAGCTACCCATTAAGATTATAAGCAATTGTCCAACTATTCGGGCAACTATCCGTGTTACATCACTAAATTAGTATTTTCAAGACAAAGTAATTGCTAAATACGACGTTTTAAAAATTCCTTTAACTAAACTAACACGTAAATACACTTATCATCATGGCAGAATTTATTAGAGTACAAAGTAAGCAGTTTTATTGTAAAAGAAATCTCTTAATGGATAATAATAAATATTTTATTTAATACACTTACGGCAATCAGAAAATCAGTATTAACTTGCACAATGCATCATAAAATTACGTAACCTAAAATAAATGAGTACTTGCAAAAATAAGGAAAATGCAGTATTTACTATGGAGTAAATGCTGAAATCTGTTAGTAATTACTAATAAGTAAAAGCAAAAGATTATTGACTAATAATTGAGGTAATCACCTATAGAACTTGGTTATATTTGTAGCATTTGACTTTACGTCAACCTTTTACTTGAATTAATTACTCAGTTTTTATTCACACTACTCAATATATTATTAAAAAAAAGTTCCTTTTGATGATAGTTTTAGTTATAGAAACATGATATTTATACATGGATGTGTATTTTTATTATGTTGACATTTGTGATTCACTTTACCACCCGATGGTTATACTGCAGCAGTACCTTTACAAATTCTAAGTTCTTTGAAACTGGGCTCAGTTTTCATTATCCTTTAAATGTGACCTTGTTATTAAATAATTAAATAAATTCAACGGTAGCGTATTTAAGCGCATTCATTGATTTTTTGTTTCTATTTTGAGAGAATCTAACCTATAACAACTGGAAAACAACTTTGAATTTTAATTGAGGGTCTTAAGCCCAATGATTTTTACGGATATGAGGACATATAGGGATTGATAAAGGACATCTTCAGGATCATTTATCCATTAATATTAAAAAATACCGTTTGTTCAATTTTTTTTTAAATTTCCTTGTAAATGTTTTGGTGAAAACCTAGCCAATAAAATTCTATGTATTGTTAACCCTGAGCGCAGTGGCCCAAAAGAAACAAAAAAACGCAGTTTTTGAAAATTAAGCCACATTGGCACAAGAAGATCAGCAATTTCATGTTCTATGAAGAAATTTGACAGTGCTCTAGTACAAATCTAACACCTTTGGTTTGAACACTAACTATTAATCCAGAAAAAATATAGCCAAAAATTTTTTTATTTTTATTTAGCAATTTTTTTCTCTCAAATTCTGTATTTTCGTCCCACCTTAATGTGCGTGTGTAATGATACAATCAACGACAATGTATTTATTACCTACATTTTTCTTGGCAGATCGCATACAATTTTTTGATTATGCTGCTCGTCTAACTATATTCAATTTTTATTGTTCGATATCAAATATTTGCAACATTTTAGAAATTCTTTAAATAAAATTAAAAAAATAATGCCTAAAAACTGCAAGAGTTCTCATTCTTTATTTTTCGAAATGGTAAAAGTTTTAAATTCTGCTTAACCATCATAATAATATTGCCATGTGCGAAATCAAATATTTGTTCGTAGAATCAACCGTTCTAAATTCTGTTTAACCATTATAATAAAATTGCCATATGAAAAATCAAATTTTTGTGAAGCTCCGCCATTGTAGTTTTGGAAGTCATTTTCATAAAGTGAAAAAAGAATGGTTACAAACTTTTTCTAACTATTGAATTTCGTGTAAAATTAAACTAATAAAAAAACTAATAATTCGCCGGCCATTGTATTGTGTGTTTATGAAGGAACTCCGTAATTGTGAAAGTTTTGTTTGAAATGGCCGGTAAGTTTTTGTGTGTCTTCTGACACTACATGGTACATATTCTTAAAAAGGGAAATATATAAAGCTCAGCAGACGCGCTCACATTTTGGCGTTTATCAAAAAAAAAAAAATATATATATATATAAAATAAAATAAAAAAATAATATCCAATCAATTTAAAATTTCATTTGAATTAAAAAAGTCCCATATCGGTCGGGTGGTATTTATAATTGATATTTCTATTCTGAATTCATCGCAGACCACCACTTCATATGAATAGAATTATTATCTCGGTGTATTATTAATATTAACGTTATAACCATTATTATTTGCTTGCTAATTTAACACAGAAAAAAAAACCACCTCAAAAGTGCAGTGAGTGTGTTTTGTGTATGTGTGCGCGTGCTAGCTTCAAAGTGAAAAAAAGAAAGGAGGGTGCCGTAGAACATTTTAATTTAATTGCAAATAATTTATTTTTTCATATCGAAAAATGATAAATAACAATTCATTTTGCTTATCACACAATTATTTTTTTTTTGTTTAAAAAAATAGAATTTCTTTCTTTCATGAAAATTATACGATCGGTTTTGTTTTTCTTTATGTATTTTATACATTAATGCTTAATATATGTCAATTCTTTGTTACATATATAAGTATTCTATTTCGAAAAGAAAATATTTTACAATAAAACAATTCATTTTTATCTTTTCTCAAATATATACATATTTCTTGTTTGGATGGTGTTCTGTTCTTGCCATAAAATATATATAATAAGTATATATAAGTATATTTGGGATTGATAATTAGTCATAGCATCTACCACTGAACGTGGTCTTCCATTCTTCTATGCCTAACATTGATTCTAGTGTAAACTAAAGCTTTTATATAATATTTTTCAACGTGTTTTTTTTTTTTTTTATTGATTAAACATTTTTTTCTTTTTCGTTATATAATAATTGTTTTTTTAATGTTTTATCTTTCGTCAGAATGATAAGAAAAAAAAACTTTAGAAATTGTAAATTAATAAAATATTAAATTGTTAACTAAATAAATCGTTAACAAAAATAACAATAATTGTAGCGCATGCGTATTAACGTGTATTATATATTTTATTTTTATTTTTTTTATTTACGAGACCAATATGATTATTGTTGAGCAAAGTGGCCAACTAAACTACCTATGTTAAGTTTTGTGACAGATTACTGTATTGAAGAATAATGCGTATATTTTTGTGATGACGACTATAAACAAGGCCAAAGATGAATATAATCTGAATTATTCATATTTATGTAATCTTTCATACTTTATAATAATTTAGTTTTAAGTTGCGTTACAAAATGTTATCATTTATAAAATGATGCTAATTAAAAATATGTCGCTTCAATTGAACGGGATCTTTTGAAGCAATTTTAGTTTTTCTCTTTTACAATTTGTTTTTCTTGCTGTATTCAATGCTTTCCTTCAATTGAAGATTACAGTAAATAAATTAGAAAAAAATAAAATGAAAAAATGCAGTTACAATTACATTTTAAATATTTTGTAATTGACTGTAAATAATGTGGATTTTTATCTTAACATTATCTAATTCGTATTTAACGAAATCTCTCTTTCTCTCTCTCTCTCTGTATATAATATATATAATATAATATATAATTGAGTTGCCACTATTGCTATCACCTTTAATTCCTTAATGCAATAACATGAACATATTACAAATCACAACAGAAATTTAATTGGCGTTTAATTAATTCAGTTCAATATAACGACATCACTTTGATCAGATTTACTTACTACATGTAATTTTAAAATACTTCCATGATTGTTCTATTAACGAATGCATTTTAAATGAAATTATGAAATACATAATAATATATTTGGCGCCAAAATTTCATTCTCATAAAAAATACTTTTAAAAATAAATTCTTACAAAAACTGATTTATAACCAAACAGTACTTACGTAATTCGCCTCGAAAAAAAAATTCAATTGAAGTGTAATAAAAAAAAAAAAAATTATAATAATACTAATAATAATAATGATATTTTTAAATTTTCAGTTAAATCTAATTGCTTACTCTTTTTTTTTTCTTGAATATTATCTTCGCGTTATCTTTGCGTGACTATGTTTTACATGACCTATTATAATTTCCCGTATTTTATAATTTATGCACTTAGATTTGTTGAATGTTGTTTTGCGCTATCCATTTAGGAATTAGTATTTATTGTAAATATAGATTTATTTATAATTTACATTGTACGTGTATTCAGAAATAATGATTATTTTAATTTTCATGGGATTGACTAATAGCTTCAAAAATCATTATTTAGAAGATTTTTCCAATTTAAATAAATTTGATAGATTTTGACAATGCCGTTGAATTCATTTTGACGTATCCGCCCGAAGGTAGTTATTCAACAAAATTCCACTGTATTAGGTAATCAAATCACAATTCAGACTCTTAATTTCAAATTTTAATATAAGAATTTTTTTTTTAAATATATGCCTACTTTGGAAGGAAGTAAAAAACGTATTTAAAAAAAAAAAAACTGAAGTCTTTCTATTTATAGAAAAACTGCCTTTGATAGTGTTTTATTGATTTTTCTTAAATAGATATTTCCTAATATCTCTTTATTTTCTTATATTGATTAAACTATTTCTAACAAAGAAAAATAACGAAACACGAAAAAGAATTCTGTTCATATTTATCTAATGAATAGTATAATTCAATTGATTTTATATTATTGAACTGGCTACGATAAACAACATTGATATTTATTAACCCATTCGTGCGTGGCGTATACATCAAAATTAAAAGTTATTTTAGCGCGAAATATGAACACACACAAATTGGAATATCTACAGTGTGTTAAATTATGTTTTTTCTCTTTACTGTAAGAGATATTTTGCAAATACATGATAAAATTTAATTAGTTTGCTTGATATATTAATTTATTTCCCGACTGCCCAAATTATTTCCCGTGCAAAAGAGTTAATATGTAATATGTGATAATGTCAGATATATTTCTTGTTAAATTTTCAACCAATTTCCATTCATTATTAAAATATTCTTAATATATTTTCAGATGTCTCTTCTGAAAAACTTTGATGCTGAAACATTGATTTATTCATTTTTACCTGAGTATCGTGTCGTGTCTAGGTCTACCTGCTATTTTTTTTTATATTATCATAGGTTGGTGGTCATTGTTTCAAGTGTAGCTGTGAGCAGACACATAAGACTGGGTGCGCTAATTTCACATTTCACGATATTTCGAGAACAATAAGTGCTAAATAAATTTTAATGCTCTATTTGGAAAGAGCATAAGCCCAAAAGCTTAACGCTACCGGTTCCAGTAGGTTAACTCTAACACTTAAAGCTAAAAATAGCGGTAGCGCAATAAAAATCAAAGAAATCAGGTTTTTGCTACTTTTTCTTGCGCTACCGCTATATTTAGCTTTAAGCGTTAGAGTTAGCTTACTGGAACCGGTAGCGTTAAGCTTTTGAGCTAATGCCTTTTCCAAATCACACAATAACATTTCTGTAGCTCTTACCGTTCTCGAGATATCGTCAAAATGTGAAAGAAGCGCGCCCAGCCTTACACATTAGTAAGCGTTGAGACGGATAGGATTCACTAATTTGGGATTAGCTGTCTGTATGAAAAAGTATTATGTAAACAATGTAAAACAATAAAAAATGAAATAATTAAAAATTCATTTTTATAATATTCGCTATTAAAAGCATTAAGAAATGTTGTAATATATTTCTTCGGACATTAAGGCTTTATTCCGACATGCATTTCTTTGCATCTCGTATTTCTATAATCGTTAGGTGAAAACTAAACTAAACTATTAAGGGCCATTTTATCAATCGTTGTTTAAAGTGAGCCGTTTAAAAATCAACTCAATTTTCATTGAACCCTGATTATTGAGTATAATACTTAGGTATTAAGTATACTCTCCCATTAAATTTCCTCATTACAAAAATAACCATAATTTTATTTTCTATTTAAACTAATTTAACAACGATTGGCTTTTTCCATATTTTTTAAATATTGTAAAAATTGAGTTTTCACATAAAATTTCTTGACGTCATTCGTTTGGTCAGAAATTATTTTGGCTGTTAAGAAATACGTTGACAGAATAGTTGTATGAACAGTTTTGTTTATTTATTTTTATATTTTATCTATAAAAAAAAAAAACCAAATAAACACTGCAGAATTAGAAACCTTTATTTAACGTCGCATTGTAGCTATGTTTAATTTGTATAAAAATATGATTTAATTGAAACAATTTAATATTCAAATTAAAGTAAACGATTTTGTTTTTTTTTTTTTTGCTACAGTTTATAAAAGTAAGCGGATCGTATAAATATATAAATATTAGAGAAATACAGTATCATAATATTCCAATTTACATATTTCATTTTATGAAGTAACACGCGCAATCATTTTTCTCTTATTTCTTTTTATTATATAATTTAAATTCCGTGCTAGATATTTCTGTTTTTCTTATTTTCTTTTCTTTCATTTGCTTAGTTGAGATATCTGTAAATCGATTAAATTTAAATTTAAAATGAAATTGAAATAAGAGCTGACTACCAGTGATTCCAATAAGTTGTTATAATTTATCCAGAATAGGAATTATGCTCTTCGATGTGTGGAGTACATCGAATCGAACGTTCGATGTAGTGAAAATATGTGCGAAGTTGAGAGCCGTTTAGAGCTATTTTCTATAAATCGAACGATGTTCGATGCATCGTTCGACAGCTAAATTGAACGCCCAAATCGAAAGGTTTTATTTAATTCTTTTAATTATTAAATGATTTTTTCTCTTTTCTGTAGAATAATAAAAATTATTTCATTTTGTGATACGTATATTTTTATGTTCTTCGATTTAAGGCTTAAACATAATTTCAATTAATAAATTTCAAATCGAATGTTCGATTCAATTTACTTTACAGTGAAGAGCATAAATCCTATCCAGTAAATTTTCTTATTTTCACAGATATCTGAACAAAACATTTGAGACACATAATAATTTTTCATGGAAATTAAATCTTAAATTCTAAATAAAATATAAGAATAATATTTAAATATTCGTCAAATAAATTTCTATCACATTTCATAAAAGAATTACCTAAATAACATTCAATTATGTTTTTGTACAGTGTTTCCTATTTACCTGAAGATAAAATATACGCTCGGCTAGTATAAATACTAATCATATCATATTCGTTTATTTGTTTGCATATCTCGGTAATCTTCACTGTATTGAATTGTGTTAATTGAATCTTCTATTTATTTATTTTTAATGTATTTGACCGATTAGGTCACATGTGTGCTTTAATTTTTTTTTTTTTTATCTATTTCAATAATAAATACAATGTTAATGTTTTTCGATAACATTATTATTGTTATAAATTTTGCCCATTGGTGTAGAAAAAGCAACTTAAACGGGCGTGTTTCTGGTTTTGTAAATGTAATTCTGGATTAAAAAGACATATATATATATATACACAGAATGTTATTGAACCGGGTCTAATCATGTCTAGTCTAAACATTTTTTTTTTTCAATTTTTCACACTTTTTTGTTATCAATTATGTTGTCTGGAATTTTGTCATTTCGCTACGCCACTGTCTAGTCTATATAGTATATACTGACAGTGACACACATCTTATATATATAAAAAAAAAGGTTTTCTCTACGTATTTATGTAAACAATTTAAGAAAATTTAAATTTTTTCTGTAAATAAATCAATTTTAAATTGAATTAAATCACTCATTGAACGAACGATTTATCTTTTGTCACTTTTCACAAGATTAACATTTTTGTTAAACATAATAAACCTTATGGTAAGCGGAATATTTTCAAGGTCATTACCATTATTTAAATTGTACATCGATAGAATATCATAATTTAATATATATTTTTAATAAAGGATATAAAATTTATAAATTGACGTGAAAACTAGATAAAAAAAAATAATAATTCATCTAGTCATCTTGAAACATTTTAAATTTATCGAAAATACATAATATATATTTTAAGGAAATGTGATTATGCGTACTTCAATCGTCGTTTATGAGCTATAGGTGTTTTATTGCATTTAATTAATGAATATTTATAATTATTTTTAGGTAATGGCGATACGTCCTGGTGCTTCTCACAAATCAAAGGAGCTTTGGATGATGATGTAACGGACGCTGATATTATTTCATGTGTCGAATTTAATCATGATGGTGAACTCTTAGCCACCGGGGATAAAGGAGGACGTGTCGTTATATTCCAAGTAAGTACATATAAATTAGAAAGATCAATATTGCTGTACGCTGTTGTGTAATCAGGGGCAAACTGACTCATAGGTAAGGCCTCCAATTTAGCCGTATAAATTACAATTAAAAGCCTCGGTATATATAAAAAATTCATGTGCCACAAGTTACTTGCATCTCACCAACACAACATCGTCATTATTAGTTAACCTCTCAGCAATTATAGTTTTATAAATATTTCAATTCAGAGCATTATCTTTTATAAAGCTGGCAATATTTTTACTGAAAGCCTCAAAGATTTTAAAAAGGAAAAGCCTCACATCACCTCAAACTCGTTTCAAATGTAACTTATATGGCCAGTTTGTCTCCTATATATAGTTCAGTTAATGTGCCATAGTTATAAAAAAAAAAATCTAAATTATAAACTAAATTTTATGCTTTGAACTTTTCAGAGAGACCCTGCCTCAAAATCAGCCATACCCAAAAGAGGAGAATACAATGTATATTCCACGTTTCAATCACATGAACCGGAATTTGATTATCTTAAATCGTTAGAAATAGAGGAAAAAATAAACAAAATAAGATGGCTTAAGCGAAAAAACCAAGCACATTTTTTATTATCTACGAATGATAAAACAATAAAACTATGGAAAGTGTCAGAACGTGATAGAAGAGTAGAAGGTTATAATACAAAAGAGGAAAATGGTGTTATACGTGATCCAAATCTAATAACAGCGCTACGAGTTCCTGCCATTAAACCGATGGATTTAATGGTTGAGGCATCACCAAGACGGATATTTGCCAATGCCCATACATACCATATTAATTCAATATCGGTAAATTCAGATCAAGAAACCTATTTGTCTGCCGATGATTTGCGAATTAATTTATGGCATTTAGAGATAACAGATCAATGTTTTAATATTGTTGATATTAAACCAACAAATATGGAAGAATTAACTGAAGTTATAACAGCAGCCGAATTTCATCCAACCGAATGCAATTTATTTGTTTATTCCAGTAGCAAGGGAACAATTCGATTATGCGATATGCGTTCATCGGCATTATGTGATCGACATGCAAAACAATTTGAAGAACCCGATAATCCAACAAATAGAAGTTTTTTTAGCGAAATAATAAGTTCAATTAGTGACGTAAAACTCAGCAATTCAGGACGCTATCTGATTTCTAGAGACTATTTGAGCATTAAAGTATGGGACTTACACATGGAATCAAAACCAATTGAGACTTATCCGGTAAGTAATTGTTGTTTTTAAATATATCTGATAAGTATTAGGTGTCGTCTTTAATGATTAATCCTTGATTCAATCAAGTTGACATCTTATATAATTTTTAGAACTTTGATTAATTTATGGCACGTATTTAAATGTTCGGTAAATTGTCCAAATGTTCAGTAACTCAATAACCCGAATTATTATATATACTTATTCCCAGTGGGGCTCTAGCGGAGGAAAAAATGTATTCAACAAAATGTATCTTTTTCTACTGAGCATTGGGACTATTTCTACCGAACAAAAGGTTTTTCTTACTAGTAAAATAAAAAGTTCCCTTAATTTATATATATAATAATAACAAATTTTAAATGTTTTGTTCTCATCAAGTCTTGTTTAATCGAGAAAACTCAATTCATTCAGATTTAAATTTATTTAATATATTAAAAGAAGACATAAAATAACATCTATTTATTTTCCAGGTACACGAATACTTACGATCAAAATTATGTTCACTTTACGAAAATGATTGCATATTCGATAAATTTGAATGCTGTTGGAATGGAAATGACACTGCAATAATGACTGGTAGTTACAATAATTTTTTCCGTGTATTTGATCGTAATAGTCGTACACCAAAAGAGGTAACATTAGAAGCGTCACGAGACATTATAAAGCCGAAAACGGTATTAAAACCACGTAAAGTTTGTACCGGTGGCAAACGAAAAAAAGATGAAATTAGTGTTGATTGTCTTGATTTCAACAAGAAAATTTTACATACGGCCTGGCATCCACTAGAAAACGTAATTGCAGTTGCTGCGACTAATAATCTATTTATATTTCAGGATAAATTTTAGCTAACATTTCACTGTTATTTTTCGTCATCCCCTCTTACTTACTATAGTAATAATATTAAAACCTTTTTTCATTTATATTTTTCTTTTAATTTAATTTCTTAATTTGTTGTTTCTCTCTCTTTATTTTAAAATAAAATTCCAACTATGTAATTAATTAATTAATTAATTTCTAAAAAAAAAAATACTATCTAATATTTAAAATAAGAAGAAGGAAAAATAAAATAAATTCGTAATGAAAATGACATCATCTATATAATTGTGTATGGATAAATTTGGCCAATAATATTAAATGAAATTAAGTAAATCTTTTTCTTTCTTTTTTTTATTTTATTTTTTCATTAAATTTTTAATGATTTTTCGCAAACGCTTCCCATCTAAAAAAAAATAAATAAAATATATATATTACACACGAAACACTATTATTTCATATTTAAAATTAATAAATGCGAAATATGTTTAGAGATTATTTTAGTTCTATTTATTCTATTTTATTTTTTGAGCGTTGTCTTTTTTTTTTTTTAACTAAATGACGAAAAATCACTTTTATTTATCACATAACAATTTAGATAAATTTCGTGTCTCTGTTTAAATCAAAATTCAGCCTCTTACGTATTTAAAAAAAAAAAAAAAATAGATCTAAATGGAGAGCTGTTTGCAATATGCAATGCATTCGCCCGAAATTCTAAAATCTCTACTCATTAAAGATCTAAAATTAAAGACTTCAAAGTCAATTTTGGTTGTACCTTTTACGAAATATACGTAAGTTGAAATTTGTTTAAGCCGATGATAGCAACATTTTACTTTTCATATTTTTTGAAAGAATTGTGAAAAATAGATTAAAATAAACAAAAAAAAATGCTTGTTCAGGCTTAAAAATAATAAATTAAAGAATAAAAAGTTGATTGTTGTGATTGCGAGATGTAGAGGCCTTCGAGAATGTTTTATACATACATACTCAGATGACTTTAGTTGCTATAGCGTCATCTTACAAAACAATTGTATATCTATTTATAACTCATTTTCATTTATTATTTGACAAATTCATAGACTAATTTTATCCTCCTTCAACAAGAAAAAAAGAAAAAGAAAAAAAAAGAGTTCTATTTTTTTCAATTAATAAAAAAAAAAATTCAGTTAGTATGTCGGTTGAATTGAAAGTGTTAAATATTGTAATTGGACTGAAATATGAAGAGTTATGAAATTGGCTGTATTAAATTTATTAAAAAATTCTGTTATAAGTATTTTTTTATACAGGAATTTTTATTGAACTTTTGATTCAATAATAAAAAAAAAAATTATTGATAGCAATTGTTGAAGCAAAAATTTATGCTTGCGTAAGGCAAAGTTACTTATTGTTGTTGCATATATTTCGGCGAACAAATTATTATAACGAGAAATTTCATTATTTTTTATCTTCTAGTTTTTTTTTTTTCTTTAATCAGCCTGTCATGTCAGTAAATAATTATATTTTAAAGTTGTTGGAGGTATTCGCTAAAGTACATTTAGAAAAATGAACATAGAAATTGATTTTCATTCATTTAATTAAACATATTAATAAAAGATAAAAACAAAAAAAAAAAAACTTTGTAAAATATAATTTGATCGTATCATTAATTATTTAATTTTAGCGATGATCTATATAATTTTTTTTTTTTATTCATTTATAAAATAATAAGAATATTAAGTTAAGTACTTAATTTAATTATAATTTGAATATTAAAATATTTCGGTATATATATTTCGAATTAGCATTAATATTGTATAATTGATAAAATGATGATAGTTCGTTTTTTCTACAATCATTTAAATTATCAATAACTACTTAGCAATTCAGATAAAAAAAAATAATAATAATAATAAATATGATTCAAAATTGCCTTTATTTTAGTCACTTAATAAATATAGAGCTATGAGCATTATTTATTTAAATATTATGCATCCATCATCAGTAAATTAGCTATTTATATATATATGTATATGAACATTGGTCTGTCCGTTTAAAAGAAAGTAACAAACAAATTTAAGTTTTATTTGCTGTAATTGAATCAGAACAGATCGATATGTTAAAATATTGCACAATATTTAATTAAATTTATGCGCTTGTAGTTTTGAATAAATACACTAAACATTTCGAATGTCATATATGATTATTATTCATAATTTTGTTAGAATATTTCGAAAATGTTCAATTGAATTTTCTATTTTCATAACATTTTTACAAGTAATAAAAAAATATAATCAACAACTGAAATTCTATAAGTATGTGTTTTAATTACACAGATGTGTTTCATTATATATTATATGAAATGATTTGTAAAGACAATTTTGCTTTTATATCTTTTCACATAATATTATTGAATATAAAATTATTGTACCGATGTCAAATGAAATTCTTCTATTTTTTTTCTATTTATATATTTTTTTTTTTTGATGTATTATAATTTGTTTGTATCAGATGGATATTTTTTTAAATAAATATTTGATCACATGCTCTGTTTATGTGATAAATAAAACGAATCGATTTGACAAAAGTGGTCATAATTTAAACAATGCATTAGATTGGTTTTCCATGTATGTATTTATTAGCTATTACATTATAAACTACTTATGTCAGAGTGAAGAAAGAAGTTTATAATAAAAAATAAAAAAAAAAATAAACACAAACAACAAAGTATTGGGTATCCAACGAAATGAACACTGATTATTTAAACATTAAATAATTACTTAATTGATGTACGTATATTAAACTCAAATAATTTTATGAACTAACTTTTGTCGTTTGTTGATAAATACGAAATTATAGATCATTGATGTCATACTGCTAATTTTATTTGTATTATACTTTCTGCATATTTTTATTAATTATAACTCAATTATAGAGTAAAAAAAATCAAAATGAAATAATTTCGTTTTTGCTTTTGAATGAAAAAAAAAATTATTTACTTTTTTTTTGTATTGTTAAGTTTCTTTTTTTTTTAAAGCTAGACTGCCGAACAAATAATTCCTGAAAAATTCCATGGTTGTAAATTGTAAATATTTACGTATTTAATTATATTATCACAGTTCGTTTAAATTTTTGTTTTTTGTTTTTTGTTTTTTAATCTTTTATTTGTTGGTGTAACGTGTCAAATATATTACATTTAACAATTGTACGTTGTTGTTAGTATTAAAATGTCTTCCATTAAAAAAATTCGCTCAATCATCAATTAATTTATCAGCAAACGACAAATTAAAATAATATTCTTTTTTTTTTACATATTTTTTATTACAATAAACGCAAAGAAAAAACCATTTTAAACAATAATTTTTAATAATGTCTTTAAAAAAAATAAAAAATTAAAACAAGACAATTAAGCACACATTTAAGCAAAAAAATAAAAAAAAAATAAAGAAGAAAAGATGAAAATGAAAAGTTTTCTTACCATAATTATTATTTAACAAACAAATAAATCGGAAAACCATCATCTATCTATTCTGATCTATTACTATTTATAATTAATTACTTAAATCGTATAATAAATTAATTTTTATGGTCTTCTTGCAACACAATATGTGTATATAAAATTCTAAATTTATACAATATTTTTAATTATATTTAAATATAATAAATAAAACAATTTTTAAAAACAGACAAATTTTGAAAAATTAAATTAAATTTTAATAAATGAAAGCCTGAAAGCATAACAAACAATGAAGAGCTATATTATTGAAACTTATGCGTGACGCAATGAATATTTTTGTTGCACCTCAATATATTTATGAAACAATCAAATCTACACCTCAGTCTACCCCTCCTCCCATCACCCATTTGCTATGTAACCAATCAAACGGAAATACAATACAACAGAAATAAATCTATTCACACAAGATATAAATCAATCAATAATTAGAGTAAGATTGAAAAAAAAGTGCTTAAACATAAAAACAAAAAAATAAAAAAATAAAATAAAAATGAATAAATAAATAAATAAATAAATAAATAAAAAAATAAAAAAAAAATAAGAATTATAAATTAAATAAAAAAATATTTTTAAGTATAAAATAATATTTCACAAAAAATTAAATTTGCTTTATTGAAATTGAAAAATTGAATTAATTTTTATTTTTGTGATTTGAATGTCTTCACAATCTTTTTGGTTTTTTTTTTTCATACAAACATTTCATTCAAATAGAATAAAAGAATTGTGCTATTTGCGGCAGTGAGAATTATTATAAAGTAATTAATTATTTATAACAGCATAAGTAATTATAACTAAATAATTAATTATTTAAAAATAAAAATGGTTTTGTTGTAAAGATAATTATTAAACTAAAATCAAACAAATAAAAAAAAAAAAAAAATTAGACATAAAAATGTATATTATTAAAAATAAAGTTGAATTTTTAATTTTTAAAAAAAATGTTTCTCTTATTATTATACATATAACGGAAATGTGTGCTGTGATCGTATCTCTTTTAGGAAAGAATTTAATAGAGACATCTAGTTGAAATTTAAAAATTTCGGAAAATATGCAAAATCTTGAACTTTAAAATATCATGATTTCTATGGTCTTACCGACACCAAAATTTTACCATTAAAATATTTTTGATATTTGTAAAAATATAATCACAATTATTGCATAATTTGGTGACACTACACAGATATCAAAATTTTGAGATAAATCGCTCTTAAGCCTCAACTTTCAATTGTCCAATCGATCTCATTATTTGCATAGCACTTATCCACTCCCACAAAAGAGCTCTAAATCCGTTCCGAGTGGGTCAAATTGACCTTTCACGTCTTTTTGTCTAAGCGCGTCCTTAATAAGAAAAAACAATCATTATCAAATGTTATCTATTTTTGACGATGAACATTTACCCCTCCCATGTGACCCCCTATAGAAAGTTATACTGTTTTCGTTTTTTTTGTTTTATGAAATTGCTGAAAAAATAAACGTATTAATTCTTTTAATTTTTATTAAATGTACAGACAGACGTTGAAATAAATTAAGAGAGTGATAAGTTCTTTGCACTTTACATGTTTTATGTTTATATATTAAATATAAATTTTGTGTTATAAAACTTTGGGACCCTGGTGTCACGTGAGTTTTGACTTTTTTCCAAAAAAAAACAATCTCAACATTTTTTTCTCTCAATTGGCCAAATAATTTCATGGTTAATGTTTGCTCAGGCCAAAACTCAGTTTTAGACCCATTTTTCGTTCCACCCTATTATACATATTTGTATTGATATGACTTATTCTTGACTTGATTAATTCGAGTCGTACCCAAATACTTGGACATAGGTACGTTATTTTGTGATCGTGAAAATGAAATGACATTAGTTTTTTCAAAATAAACTTTTGATCGTTCCAAATATCTTTAGATACACAGTGTTAGTAGCAATAGTTACCATTGAATGGACTAATATAACAAAAATATTTTGCATATTACAGTTAATAAGTACAACGTACAACGCAATTGATTCACTTAATATATTAATACATCGGACTCATTTTTTGATATTCAAATTTGCTCCAATAAAAACTTAATTGGAATATGATACGAAAACAATAAATGCAATTTTTTCTAAAATAGGGTGGAACGATTTTTTTTAATACCTTCTACCATTGTACTCTTAGTTGCATTTTGTCTTCTGATTAACGTGCTAAAAGGTATTTAAAAATAAATGCGATCTTCACAAAAAAAATCGATCCACTCTATTATACAATTATAAAAGTTATAAATGATAAGCATATGTTTTTTTTTAATCAGCCTAATCTTAAAATACAGTGTATTCAAAACTTATATTTATAAGTACATATTAAAATGATTGTATTGAAATTGTAATACATGAAAAAAAAACTGTGGTTTTTTTGTTTTGTTTGTTTATTTAATCTTTGGTCTTAATGATTTTCTATAATTTACGATCATCGCAATATATTTATTTGGCGACAGTTTTTGTTTTTTTTTGGCTCAGCCATGAGCTACCAGAGATCGACACGGACCGACCCGCATTTTTTGAGGTTCCTATACCTATTACACTCTATCATCAATGCCCTTGTTTTTTCAAACTGGCGCTATAAGTTAAAAAAGCGTACGGGACAATGCCATTGCGAAGTTGAAAACCGTATCTCTTAATATTTTCATGTTCTGATGTTTCTAACATCTATAACATTACAAAATATCTATACGTATGTCCCATACGCCTTTTTAACTTATAGCGGCAGTATACCTCTAAACACAGCTTATACAGAACGCAACATCATGGAGTATAAAATGTACCGGTACGTCAAAAAGTGCGAGCCGGTCCGTGTCGATCTCTGTGACCTACCATACCATGGTTGTACGTACTTTGATTTTGTTACCAGCCATAAATTTGGTACTTGTACTCGTGTACTTGACGCTTTTGTTTTATTTTGTGAAGGGGGGTGGTAAATTTGAGAAATTTACATAGGTAGAGGCTAAGATTTTTTTTAGCCGCGCACACTTCGTAGGAAATTTGTTCAAAATCGGGGTAAGGTAATTCCAAAGAAAATGTATACATAGAAGGGAAGTGCATGATACAAAGAAAACAAGATAACATATT
>JAABKK020021117.1:0-18456 GCA_011634745.2 Catotricha subobsoleta | reverse complement strand
ATTTTTATATATAGGGCTCAATGGTATCTGGGCCTTAGATGCTTGCTGCAATGTAGGGCTCAAGCCTTAGAGCCCCCTGGAGTCGGCGCCCCTGGGTAGTTATATCGTATTATGAATCATATCGTTGTATGAATTATTTATAATAATCACAAATCGTAATATTTCAGAATAAAGAGTTTCATTTTACATATTGTGAAATGGGTAATTGAATCAGTATATTGCTCATAAATCATAATACCTTTATCCACCTCAATAGACTAAACTATATGGATATAATTTTATAACGAATTCTGTTGGACCGTCCAGAGCTTTTACTGTGTGATAAATACCATATGGCAACCCGATTTAACCAATATTCATTTAATATGGATATACAGGTCTATCTTTTTAATATCAAAATATTATTACATATATGCATTTTTTATATTTCACAGAAATAGAAATTATTTTCTCAGTAGCATAGATTCAAAATGTAAGAGGTTTTTTTTAGAAAATCGAAGTGGTGATATCCTTGATATAGTATTTGATTCCGTTCACAAATAAACATCCTATACATTATTTTTATGACCCTCATATTTATTTTTGTTTATGTTATCATCTGAATGATAAAAAAAAATCTGAATATTCCACAGACTAAAAGTCACAAAATAAACATAGTTATCGTTAACGACTTTCTGCAATATAATACATCTTGTTAGCAAAAGATGCTTAGATTTAATTCCGTATTATTATTTTTTTACTTACATTACAAGTATAATGGTTTATATAATAATATAAAAAAAAATTAGCGTTGCCTTTCTCATCTTAATAACAAACCTTCCTATTTTTTTTTCTTTTCTTTCATTTTCTCAGTCGCGTTTTATTTTTTCTATTTTATCACAACATTGAGGCATATTTGAAGCAGCACATAATTTAAAATTATTATTAATGCTGGGGAATTAAACACAAAAACAGAACAAAAAAGAATTCTATTCTAAATTTTGTGTTGCTGACCGTATTATTTTGTAAAAAATAAAAGAAATTTAAAAGTCAAGATGTATATTTTTCATCAGAATCCCGTATTCATGATTGTTATTTCGAAATAAAAATAATAAAATGGAAGTTAATTTCACAAGGGACGAAATATAATATACACAAATTTAATAATTATAGAGGATTTTCGGTTGTTTATTTATTTCTTTTTTCTTTTTCCATTATTTACCATTTCAGTATTATTCATGAACTATTTATTCGTTTACTACTTGGGCAATGGCACTGCAATTTAAATACGAATTTTTAATTACAAAAGAAAATGCGTACATGCAAATTGTGTGCTCGAGCTCGTGTGTGGGCAGGAAATTATTTTGGTATAAATAATTGGATACCATTCGCATAGTTTCGATTAGATTTATAGGTGTGTTAAATCTCTATTGACAACACTGACAATGTCATAATTTATTCTATAGAAAAGAGTTCAATTTCATTTCTTCTAGATAATGATTTGTATTCTTCCGGTTCCAACGACTCTATAATTCAATGCCTTTTAACATTGTAGTGTTGTGTGTTCGATAGAGAATATGTGATTTTGAATTGAAGGTAGAGCAAAGCAATTTTCATCTTGACCCTCGTAGGTTAAGGTACATGATAAATTATATTGAGACATAAATCGTAACGAATGGAATGTGTGTTCTAGTTCTTTTTTTTATTTTATTTATCCCATTGGAGTTGTTTTTATTGTGAACGTCTTTTAGTAGATTGAATATGACTTTATATTGAGGTATGTAGGGAAAGCTAATAAAGTAATTGATTGTGTTTGGAATAACAGTGTAGTAATAGTGGTGAGATTTTGTTGTTGATTTTATTTACTGAGTTTCTAATATTATCAAATTATATATAAACGATAAAGTCCCTAGCGAAGAAACTACAATCATCATCACCATCATCATATACCATTTTATGTTGAAGTAGGAAATGTTATAAAAAAAAAAACGTTTTTTTTTGGTCAGATTCTTCGTGTTCCTTTACTTTAGTTACGCACTATATAGCCTGTAAACGTTAAATAGAAATTCCACTCTAAAAAAAAAAAACTTAAACCAGAATCATGCTCATACACCAAGCGCCAATTATATTAATTATACGGAATTTCAAATTATAGAGAATTATTCAAATTCAAAATAATTTTCCAAACGGTTGCACGCTATTGGCAATCATGATGTTTTTTTTTTACATTTTCCGCCGAATTGATTTATGTAATATATGATGTGTAAGCCGTATCTCGTCAATTTTCATTAATTCAATATTTATTTATTTATTTTCGCACAAATGAAAATAAATAAAAAGTAATATAAATAAATTGAAACAAACATTTTATTAACTAAATTAAATTGTTCTCCACTTCCACAAACCATTTACAATATAATTAATAATAAATAATATTTTTTCGTTGATCTCTTTAATGCCTTTTTTATTTGTTTTCGTGTGACGGTAGAAACATAACAAAATTAGGATACATGAATTCTACAGATTTTTTTTTTTTTCAATTTTTAATTCGTCTCTGCTCTATTTTAATTTCTTTCACACATTTAATTTAATATATTCCTTTAATGTGAAACAGTAGATTAAAATAAAACGATACAATTCAGAGTAAATTACTTGACTTAACTTCCAAAGTCTATAAAATTAACTATAAAAGCATTTACACTTACATAATTAGTTTGTTTCTTGTCAAGATAGAATATAAATGGATGCACATTTATATACAGGCGCTATTTAGAATTTAATAATTCAATTATTTATAAACAATTAGTAAGTACATGCACTCACATGTCATATATAACACATGCATAGCAATTATCAACCAGACGTTTATGGTTTTAAACCTATCACACGAATAATAACAAACTAAATATTCATATTTATTAAAACAATATTTCATTATGACACAGTGGGCAGATAGAGACACCGTATGACTTACAGGAAAAACAACAACAGAAATATATTTAAGCAAAAATGAGAGTATCTGTCTAAACGCATGTATTAAACAAAATAAAATGAGATTTTCATCGTTTAAGTATATAGAATGTGCTACGAAAAATCTTATTATCTCAAATCGTCTAATTTATATTTTCACAAATTACGAACGAACTCAAATTTTATATTAAATTATAATTTTTTTTTTGTTAAATAATAATTTAATTGATGCACGTTCTTTTGTGGATACTATTTCTAATGACAATTCAATTTAACATAAATATTATCATATTTATTAGGGCTGGATTGTAGATTTGAATAATTTGGTTTGGTATTCGAATATATGTATTAACAATTATTCAAATTAATAAATTAATAAATGTAAATAATCAAATAATAATTACTGTCAATAACCCTGTTTTTTTTTTTTTTTCATTTCTATTCCATACAGTATTTGTGTGATTTTAATCGGTTTAACATTTTTTCAATCAACATATTAATTAACGACATTTAAAATTATTCTTTATTCGAATGTTAGAATAATGATTCTATCCTGCCCTAGTTATGAGAAATAATGACTTTCTTACATCTCAAATTAATATATATGACCAAAACTCTATAAATTTTAGGTCGATCCATTGTTTTTCTTTCCATAAAAAAATTATTATCTTTAGTCAATACTCAATCTAGATAAAATATATAAAATATACAATATAATGGATACATAAATATTATTGAATATAAATAATTAATCGAAATAAACAAATTTGTTAAGTTTTAAACATTATTTTCTCAATACGGATGTGAATTTTCTTTAATAACTTGAGGTTTACTTTGAATATTAATGCAACCTAAATGTGAATTTTAAAGGCAGGATATAATATATGGCTTAATCAATGTAAAATTCATGATACGTAAAACCATCGCACATCGCAAAGCAAAACATCAATAATTTTATCAAATTTTGTAAATCTGTGTATTCTCAATAGGGTGGATTGACTTTTTTTGCAGGCCTCCCACCATTACTTGATGAGTTTACATTTAGTCTTCTGATTCATGTGTTAAAAGATTTTTGAAATAACTGAGATCTTTGGATGTACCGTAGAGACCTAACAAGGTATAATTTCGCGGTTTTTTTTACATTCCCTCCAGGGTTTTTTTTACCGCGAGCTCTTTTTTTTTCAAGTAAAAAAAATCGAAGTGGTAAAAAAGCTGCTACTGCACAGTGCACATCAAAGATCACCTTTATTTTCAAAAACCTTTTAACACGTGAATCAGGAGACCAAATGCAACTCGGAAACTAATAATAAAAGGCATGAATAAAAATTCGATCCACCCTCTAGTATTAAAATTGTAAAGAAATGGAAAGTTAAGGAAATGATTATATAATATCGAATTTTAATGCGAACGACATTTTCTATTTGTCAAATAAATGTATAAATAAGATAAATACTTAACACGTTTTCACATAAAAGAAAAATGGCACGAAAATTTCATGTAATAATAATAACATTCACCGAGAGATTTGATAAGACTAAAGTCATTAATATCAATATTTTAAATAAACTATAAATCATATGTACACGGGAGAGAAATGTTCTAACCCTCCGCGAGCTTAGCTTATTCTATAGAAGCTCAGAGTAAATTTATTCATATCGATAACATAAAAAAAAACTTAATGGTCAAAAATTCAAATTAAATTGAAGGTGAGTTAGTCAAATTAACTTTTTTCTTTTATAAGTAATTATACTTACATTATACACTTATTCAATCTTTGCTAATACTTTTGAATTTGTTAAAAGATTATACATTTCTCTACACACAATATTTTCTATTTACTCCAGTTATAATAAAACTCTCACAAAACTTTTAACGATATTTTGTTTTTAATCTTATTCGATTTCCTGTTTCCACAGATAGAGAAAATCGAAAAACATCAAGGATATATATTATTAAACTTTTACATAATAAATTAAATTCGTTGAAAATTTCAATCCCATTGAACAATATATTGTGGCTTTGCCAGTATTTTGAATGTTCTTAACATCTTTATATTTTCATAGTCGTTTATTATAATTATGTTACTTAAAACTTGTGTTTTAACTTTTCTTCCTTATGAATCCTTTTGAATTAAATTGGTTACGGTAAGACTTTTTGTACTAAAAAATAAATTAAAAAAAATACTTACTAAAGTATAGGTGGGTTA
Organism: Catotricha subobsoleta; assembly: GCA_011634745.2. Taxonomy (NCBI): domain Eukaryota; kingdom Metazoa; phylum Arthropoda; class Insecta; order Diptera; family Cecidomyiidae; genus Catotricha; species Catotricha subobsoleta. Next base: position 13,301 of record JAABKK020021117.1, on the reverse strand, counting down.
CGAGCTTAGGAGACGGTTCGATAATTTAAGAAAGAAAAAAGGTATTTTAATTTGTGGTAAGGTTTATTATTATATAATGTCGTTGATGTTGAAATTATCGTTACATTAATTGTTGTTCAAACTGTTGATGGATGAAAGAGTTTCACTAAATTTACTTTAAATAAATGCTTTAATCATTAAAAAGCTAATAAGTAAATATTGATTCTTGTGAAACGGCTTTAGTTAAACTTTATTTACATAAATTTTCAATATTTGTTTTTGAATAACGCAAATAAAAGTAAGTTTAAAAAGTTAAATGAAAAGAAAAAATAAAATACGTTTAGGAACGTAAAATGGTTAACAAAAAATTTACGTCATTTTACCAAACTCTTAATATTATTAAATCGTTTTTATTTTTCTGATCCGTGAACAATTATGTATTTTTTCTTTTCTTATCTTCTTATTTTTTGTTGACTATATTACCATTAAAATGGATTAACAATGGAGCATGTTTTTTTGTTCAATATTGAATTGATTGATTATTTTGTGCTAACTGATGATGACCTACATATATTTTCTATATTATGCAAAGTAAGTAGAGATTTCTGATTGAAGTACTATTTTAACACTCGAGGTTGGGTTGAACAAAATTGTATAAAACACACTCTATTGTAACAAGTTTTACGATTCTTATTTCTGTTTGAAATGCACTGATGATTTGATGGTGTTAACTATATATAATTATAGACCCTTGTTTGTCTATTTGCTTTCAATTAAATTCATCAGAAACATAGAGCATATACAAAATAAGATATTATAATATTTGTATATAGAAATGAGCTTGACCAATTCACTGTTATAATAGTTATGTCATCAACCGCATATATTAACTAGAATACCACTATTTATATTCATATATTCAAATTATATAAATAATATATTCATGCATAAGTATAAAATCGTAGGAACGAATCTGGAACTCCACTTTTCCAATTATTATTATTATTATTATTATTATTAATACAAATAAGCAAATAAAAATCTCCGCTCCATATCTATTTGCTATATTTGCATTTGTACTATTTTTCAGAGAATCTACATGGCGCCCCAGGAGTCTGTTTCACAAACGTGACAAGTCGACAAGTCGATTTTACAATTCGAAATACATATTATAAATATACATTTTAAATTAATGTGATTGAAATTTTTGAATTCAACGCGTTTTTTTATATTTCAAAATTTGAAATTCAGCATTTATTCAAAGAGAAACCCGTATTAATTTTTTTTTCTTGATTTTATATTAATTATTATTGAATAATATTATAACTCAACAAGGGCGCGGATTCAGACATATATCGGGTAGGACGGAAATGAAATAAATCATTAAAACTCTTTTTTCTTATATGTTATTTTTATTTTTGAAACTAAAAAAAGATTCTATTTCCATCACCCAAAACAGTAAACCGCGAAAAAAATCGCGTCTGTATGTAAAACGAAATTTATTGCCCCTAACTGGATTAGCCAATGTAATTGAAAGACAATATAGTACTCAGAGCTGATTACAGATAACTTTTTTGATGATCTACACATTTCTGTTAGATAAATAGGTAACATTAACCTAGCCTATAGAAACTCTGTCTAGATCATTCATAGATCAGATCACGATCTGTACCCAACACTGATAGTACTACATACTCGTGTATAAAACTTGTAAGATTATACTATATGCCTAGTCTTATACATGGAATAATGTGTTTAGTTTAACTCGTCATATACAAATACATAATATATTTTTATTTACAGAAAATGGACATATAATTTTTTTTTTTGAGGCTTTGAGTTTCTTGTATTTGTTTTTCTTTTATGAAAATTTGTATTTTATGCTTCAACAAATAAATAATATTAATATTGCTATTCATGCATTTTAAGGATTATGTTTATTAGTTTTTATTAAAGAACGTATGGATATTGACTTAAAAAATAATGTAGTAATTTCCTCTCGAGAAGATTGATTGATATGTTTAGTTATATGCTAATCAAGTACTTACACAAAATGATAACGACACTCAGTTAAACTTCAATTTAATGATATTTAAAAATATTTTTATCAGAATTATAAGTTCAAATTATTATTTCAGGAATTGTATACTAAGGAATTCAATATTCAAAAAGTTCAATATTTTTCAATGTCAATATTTCGATATTTAAAAATTTCAATATTTCAATATTAGAGCTCAATATATTCAATACTTAATATTGCAAATAAAAAACATTATGATTTATCGATAATACGTTAAATTAATGTAATGAACTCAAAATCTTATTATAACATCAAGTTAAATAGTAAATTTAATGGATCAAAATAAAAATTGTACACTTCATTTAAACGAATTAATTTAATTCGTTTATATTCTAACGTCTTTATAGCAAGATCTGATAAAACACATAGCATCAATAGTTTCGTCCTTCGGTGGTTCACGGTTCGGTTTGGTTCGGTTCAGAGCGGTTTGGTTTGATTCACTGGTCTCAAATATGCTGGGTTGCCGAAGCTTTTCGAATGGCTTCTTAAAGTCACAATTCTAGTGAATATCTTCGAAACGTTCTGTGAAATCCTTTATTACAATTGAAATTCGAGAAACTGGTGGCATTAAAAAAGTAGAATTTTGCTGTTTATCGTTTATTTGATGTTTTCCCTTGTGCAAAAATACCAAAATTCCAGACATTTTTCGTAATGCTTCTGATAAAACTCGTCCCAATGTTGAGTTCAAATTATCCAGTTTGTTAAACATGGATCCTAGGGATGCACCTGCTGTAAAAAGATTCGTGGCCTGTCTACAAATGGCTTCAACGGTAAGTTTAATTGGTTCCAATTCCAAAGCATTACAAATATATGACAGTGTATCCCAATTTTTTTTCTGAAAATGTGATGCTTGAATTTATATCAATCAAAAATTTCAAAATTGGAGCCTTCAGTAAATTTTATACCAATATTTTCAATATTTTAATATTGGCGAAATTTCCAATATCAATATTTTCAATATCACAATATTAAAAAATGGTCAATATTACCAATATTCAAAATATTGAAATATTAGTATTGAATTCCCTATTGTATGCCGAGTGTCCTAAGAAGAGCATCCATTTATATACTTTTTAAATATAAGAAATACTTGTTTTACGATTAATTGGCAAACTGATTAAAAATTATAGTTGAATTATCTGAAGATGATGTAAATGGTCAGGTCAGCAAAAAACTTATATTTATTTTATATCAATTTTATACCATTTCAATTATATCATGTTATCAGTATTATTGCCCTTTAAATCTATTCCATAGCTGTCAAAAACAGTTACAGTATGCGTGTTTGATTAATAAACCAAGATAAGTTTCTACTTGAACTATTACGCAAGTTTCATGAAAGAAAAAAATTAATTAGCATTTAATTAATTTATTTTTATTGTTATTCTTTTGCTTGTAGAACCAATATTTGGTATTATGAAATTAATAAAACGAAAATTATTAATAAATTAAAATTTAAAAAAATCATAAAAATATTTTCAATAAAATAAATTGTAATATAATAATGGTGAAGTTTTTTTTTAAATGCAAAATGAAGTGTAACATAATGAATAAACGTAATGAAAAGTGTTCATCATCATATATAGGTATGTTAAAGTTTTTAGATAATTTTCAGTCGTTGCGCACAATTCTCTGCATATCAGGAAACAGAGTACATTTTAATTAATATTTAATTTTATTACCGTAATACACGAGCTAATAGATTAAGGTTGATATCAGAAATAAAAAATGCTACATTATTTAATTATTTTAAGAGAAAAATCGGGTACCGCAAGCCAGTGTTCCAACTTATATATTTGTTAAACAAGTGGAAAAAATTTAAAAAAAAAGTGCTCCCAAAGAATGTACATATCATCAAATCCCTGATATTAATATTCATACTTTTGAACCGTCATATAACTTAAAAGAATTGTGATAACAATGACACTGTGATACATTTTTTGCATTTAAATATTTAATTTTTTTTTATTATATACAATATAATTAATTTAAATTAGTTTACACAATGCATATTTATTGACCAATGTTTAATTACAACATACTATATTTACACTCAATTATATATTGAAAGTTTCTAACTTAATAACCAATAAATGTTTTTCAATTATACTTTAATATGTAGTTTATTCAACAGCTCGGAATACCATAAAGACAGAAAATGCCGTCTTAATTAACTACGAATAGTAATTAAATTTCAGAATATTATTTCACATAAACTTTAATATTCAAATAATATATTTACTTACAGCTGTAAAGCTTTCTAAAGAACAACGCATTGTCTTAAAACCAGTCAAATAAAATGGTTGCTGTGAATGAGCCATAATTATGATAATGTATTTTTGTAAAAGAATTGGGTATTTGTACCATTGCGATTGATATACTTCATCAGCTACTTGAGCGCATTTTGTTGTCACAAGATTTCCACAATAACAATACACAAATAACATTTGAATTACAATTAGAACTGCAAGCACAGATTGCAATAGAAGAAAATTTAATGTTTGAATAGACTGAAAAAGGAAAAAAGTTATAAATTGTAAAAATTTATTGGCTGTATTTGTATTGAGTACAAAATTTTATTTCGTTTTTAAATGCCATTCAAAAAAGAAGCTACCAGTACTTAGTCAAAAAAAACAAAAGTATATAAAATTTACGAAACCAATAATGGTTTATTTTGCTTCATGTTTGCAAAATTTCAAATTTGCCTTCGTTTTTTCCGTTACCACTTTTTTTTAACCAAGTCGGTTTTTCTATTTTTTTTCTTTATAATAATAATCAATCTATAATCCCTTTATTTGTAATATACATAATTTACATTATTTCTAGTTTTAGAGGTTCAGTTATCAATTTTCATATAATAATTTGTTTTGAATTTATGGCTTTTATTCATTTTTATTAATATTAATTATATTATTATTATTATATTTGAAAGTAGTCTTTTTTTGTCAAAACTGCTGTTGGTGTATATTTTCAAGAGAATAAAAAACTGCGTATCTTGGGATCAAACTTTAAAAAAATTTAGCAATGTACTAATTCATTAGCAGCTTATTTTTCAAAATGTTTAAATTTTTATAAAATTAAGCAATCTAAGATTTAAAAAAAAAAATCTTTAACCGAGTAACAACGGCAAATAAAATAAAATGCAATGAGAAATTACTACAGCTTTTGTGCATAAATAAATACTGAGCTATGTGTTATTTATCATGCCATGATTATCATCAGCAGTTATAATATTAGGGACAGATGGTGCATTATATTAATATTTATTGTATCTATTCGGAGTACGTATATTCATTCGACTTTTGAGAAGGTTGATTTGAGGATCAATTATAAGGGGAGGTATTTACTAAGACCAAAGACAATGTAGTACATAGACCCGCCGTGGTGGCGCATTCAGCGAACAAACATAACTTTATCACGTGACAAAGTTAATATTTATTTTTTTCATTTTGCTAAAAACGCAATTTTCAAAATTAATATTTTTTAAGTTAAATGTTATAATATTTCATATAATATTAATATAAACAACAAACATAAACCATTGTAAATAATCAAAATTTTAAATAGATTGTACCTACTGTATTGTCTTTGACTAAGACAATTGGGTACATGTTTTATGGCAATCGGTTCGGAACTTTAATCTTCTTCTTGATGGTCAATAAGTATTTTATCATCAAATTAAATTATGATTATATGATTGGTTTATGTTTATAGTAAGGTAAGCAATACGACAGTGGTTTGGTTTTGGTTTCGGACATCAAAACTCAAAAAATATTTATCAGATCCAAAGGCTTTTGTGGTCATTGTTTTCGTAGAAGATTTCTCTGTAAACGGAACTTTTAACAATTAGGAAAAATTAACTATGTTTCGACTGAGAGAATTGAGAAAAAAAAAACAAAAATTTTAAAAATTATAGTTTTGAAGTGATATTATCTCATATTACAAAAAATATGAACACCAAATTAGTTCTAACATTTTATTTAAAAACAAGAAAGACTATTAAAATTGGATTAGTGTCCAATTCATTTATATGCACTACATGTAAATTGTAGGGGTCTGGTCTCCATTCGGCCACTAGTTCCCGAGGTTAGGGAGGGGGAGACATACAACAAAAAAAGGAAAAAAAATCATACTATATAATACACTTATGTTTCACATGTAGAAATGTATTGCATAAAAATGACAAATGTATTTTGAAACATTAATCATTAACAGATTTAACATAGAATTTTCTTGTAGCCACAGCCATGGCCCACTTTAGTAATTAGTAATCACAATTGACAAACAATTTTTTTTTAATTTTTCACTTCTAAACATGCATTAAGGGCGCAATTGTTAAATTTATATATGTCCCATTGTGGCACTCGTAAAAGTGTCTCATTGTGGCACACCGTATTTTATTTTAGACAATTAATGTTACCAGATCTAGGTCGAACTTTTTTTTAATATTTTTTCGTCAAAATTCGTAATTACATCACAATTAAGATGAAAACATAAGTCAATCACTTTAATTTTCTTTTTTGATGAATAAATTAAAACTACAGGTGAATTCAAATACAATTTCGAATCATCGGGACACAAAAATTATAAAATGAATAAATTAAATTGTTTTAACTTGGGTCGTAAATTTAAAATATATAGAATGAATATAATATAATCTTCAACTATTTAATGTTTCTAAATGGTTTAAAGTTGAATTTAAACCAAGTATGAAGGAACAGTAGTGTTACACATATAAAGCTTCTATAAGACACATAAATTCTATCGTGATTTCTTGATACCCAAGAATAAATATAATGATTAGGTACTCACAGTCTGTATTTGAAATAAACATGTACAAAGCCACAGAACACCAGTAATACACATCCAAAATATTATTGCATTCAAAAAATTTGCAATGTCTTCGATGAATCTGTAAATTCACAATACGAACATTGCTTATAGATGATCTCTGAATATGCAACAATCTTTAAAAACTATTTATTTAAATTAATTTAAATTTAATGTGAATTCGTACTTATTGATTTTCGAATGAAATTTAATGGCTTCATTTAAATATTTCTTTAAAATATTGTCCATGTCTTTGACCCTGTGTTTAAGAAACATATTATCGGTATATGTAAATACGATCAGGAAATCGGTTAGAAACGTTTCAATATACCAACAGACTGCAAAGAAAAGGGTATTCACAAGGTAAAGAATAGCACAAATAGTTCCGCCACCAGTTAGCTGTACACAAAAATATATCAAAAATCCTCCCATAGTGCTTTGATCAAATGGTAATCTGTTAACAATTCGAAAAATTATAATTATTATTTCATCTGATACAAAAATATTTCTGTTCCACCACAATCCAATTTCATACATAATTCGATATGGCAGAAACCATACATATGTTTTAAATGTTCCTTTTATATAATGATAGGCGCCAACAAAAAACGGCATAGTATAACATATCGACATTAGTGTCATAATAAGTTTCTTAAATCGTCCTGTGAATAATGCAATTTTGGCCTCTATTTTCTCATAATAATTAAATGATGGTAACTGCATTCCTGAAAATATTTACTTTCAATAAATATCAAAATATTAAAAATGAATTCAAATATAATTTACTGCCATCAACCAGCATTTGAAGATGATCAAACACATTTTTTAGCCCATTTTTATTCATCACTAAACACCAATACTGTGTTAAGGTCATAATCGTAGCGGCTATAACATATGTTGCGTCTGTGATTTTTGATAAATCTGAGATATTTTCAACAAAATATGCTATTGATGGGCCCAGTATAAGAAATAAAAAAACGGAGAAAAGGCCATTGATGAAACGATCATATTTTTTGTTTGAATTCAATCCGAGTATTTGACAAATTTGCTTATTTACTTTAAGAGCAATCATTATTTATCAATAAATAATTATGATTTTGTTTCAGGATTTTTTTTAAATATCTGCGTAAAAAATACGGATTTTTTTTTTTTGTTTAAATTTCAACTGATACAAACATAATATTAATTTAATGTTAAAACTGATTTACTTTTGTCGGTACTGTTCTCTGTTCTGTGACGCTATTGCGGCAAGTCAATAGAATATGAACAAAAATATTGTTATTCTGCTTAACTTATATAAAGAAAATCACAAAAAATTAACTTTAAAATTCATCTAACTAAATTCAATTTTCTAATATGTTACGCAATATCATTGTTCGAATAATTATAGTGGTAGTTATTTCCTTATATAATTAAGGCTACTTTCCTAACAATAACATTTTGGTTTTGGAAAATTACGCTTTATCATTTGCACTTCAAGATTCTTTAAATTTGAGTAAGTGTTAACTGCTAATGCAAGGAAAGAATTACATTATAATAAGAGCTATTTCGCACGATGCATAATTACATACATTTTACCTTTTTTAATGCTAATGTTGATAATTCTTTTATACATTTTGGGTATGTTTTACGCTTAAGTATACACCACGAATCATATAGATAAAAAAATCAATAAAATAATGGTATATTAGACTACTTGTGGGTAAATTAAGTACATTTTTATGAATCAAAATGTAACTAAACAACTAAAACCAATAAATATGTCGCATTGTCTAGCTATATATTGAGTTTAAAGTGGAATAGTCCCTTAAATTTAGTATTTAATTTTAATCACAGTATAATAATAAATATTCTATCTTTCAATTTCATCGATACATAGTCGATTAATTATAACACTGTTTTTTTTTTTTTTAACTTTTTTTCAATAACAACAGTTGAAACATAATAGAACAATAACTATTTTTTTAATTTATTTACAATTACGTACAGAACTTCCCTAACAGAGGCCTATATGCATGTATACATGCACACGGGGGAGAGGTTGGAGGTTATTCTTCTTTGACATATTGAAAATAATTGGCCCCCTGTAATTTTGGCAAAAATAGTATCTTTGTTAAGTTTTTGAACAGAAAATAGCATCTTTTTTAAGTTTCAAGAAATTAGGCTACCTAGACTTTCTAAAACACGATTTTCATACAGCGCGTTTTTTTTCGCGGTTTTGTATACGATTTTGTAAAAAAATTAAAAGTTTTCTTCACTATTTTTTTGTAGAAAATATATTAAAAATTTCACCTACCTTACTTATCCAAATTTACCAACCCTCTACCCTTAGAAAATAACAGCGTGTGCATGTGTGTATGTAGTAATGTAACATAATAACATATAAAGCATACCTACATGGACATAAACCACGAGAACAACAGGGGAACAATTGTGTTACCAAAGCTGTTCTCTTATACGTAGCACGATTCTTAATTGATAATGCTGTTACTATTTGCTTAACATAAACTCACACAAGAATAAATTGATTCAAAATGATTTCAGAGCATCAAAGGTATTTGTTGCTTTTGATGCAAAGAGAATTTGAATTCACTATGAAATTAAATATATAAATCCTGAAAAATGACAAGATTAACATATGTATAATGTATGTAGATTTTCTTTATATATCGATAACTATACTTGATTCCATTCAATTTGTGTGTCGTTAAATGAATTTTTAATGTGGTGAAATAAAAATAAATGTTGGTATATTCATGCATTATTAACAATATCGTGCGATACCAAATAATTGGTCAGAATCATATTTCTTTTTCTTTTATTTATTCAATATTGATATTTAAAGTAAAATATTCGTGGGTTATATTTGTATTTGGTGTAGGTGTAGCTATTTTATATAAATTTCAGTAATATAATCTTTAGACATAAGTAAAACGAAACAAAATATTTTGTTATTGGCTGCTAGCAAAGCATGTAATATATCTTCTTTAATATCAGGCTGGAAAATTGAGAATTAATCGAAATAACACATTTTCTGATTCAATTTCACAATAAATAACAATACATGTTTTCCTTTGATGCTTATTACGTTGAAATAAAATTATAATTATGGACGTTGCTGCTTTCCTAACCTACTGCACTAATTAAAGATATAGAATTTGTAATCTTATTTTTTAAATAGATTTTAATTTCACAACCTGTTCACTTAATTCTAAGAAAAAAAAATGTTTTTGCATCTTCACTAAATCGGATCCTCTAGATCCAGCAAACATCCATATCGAATCTTAAACTTATTTATTTTATGGAACACAACATTGTGCGTCTGTTGTTATATTAACAATGACCACCAAATCCAACTGAATCTGTGAAAAAATCGATCTGGTCAAAAAGTTTTTTGGTTTTAGTTGGGTCATGGGTCTCAAGATTTAGGAAACCAATGTTTACGAAACAAATACTTATTTTTTAAGATTTTTCAAAAATGAAGTAAAAGCCAACTATAATTTTAAAATATGGTCTCCCTTTTCTCTGTATATTCTCAACAAAGATTTACTACAGCTATTACGCAGTACATCTTATGATCGACGAAGTAGTTATACACAAAAATTATTTAATTTTGAAAATGGACTTTTATGATGGGTAATAAAGTTGCTTTTCATATAGGTACACTTTACTTGCATGCGAACGGTGTGTTTTCAATATACATATATAATATATATTTATATATGTCTTTTCTCTTTTAATATTTATCAAGTAAGAAAATTGGCAAATAAAACAGAATGCTCATAAATTATTTTGATGACTGTAAAATAAATGCTGTCTGTGATATACTTACTCAAATTAATTTTTATTTGTTGTAGAAAATCATTGATTCTATTCTGATTATTACTTTAATTTTACTTTCTAAACCAATGGCTCAAAACTAATGCTAGACCCTAGACCAAACGAATAACATAAATCAATGTATTTTGTACATTAATAATTTTAAAAGTGCATTTAAGTTTTCTGGCTAGTAGTTAAAGTTATGCACCACACAGTCAAAAATAACAATACGAAATTACTCCATTGATTTACAATGTGCACAACACAATATACCTATTAATATAAAGTTAAGTTTTTAACAATTCTATGTTTAAAAGCTATTGTACACCAGAGAAAAGAGATAACAATATAAAACCCATTTAACTAAATCTATATAATCGTACTCTCGTATATTTTGTAAGTATATTTTATTATATGTATTATATCTGTTGTACCGGCATCAATAAAATAAATCACATTTTTAGTTTATTTTCAAAATTTACGATCAAAATATAAAATAACTCCGGTATGTGTGTGGAAATGTTTACGACAACAAAAAGTTGTCTTTATTTATTATTTCTATTTCTTATTTATAATGTATTATATTTTATATTGTGTGTTGACTGAGCGTTATGCAATTGCTGGTTGATAAAAAGTATTATTGGAAGATGGGTACTTAGTACACAAACTATGAACAAAATTTAAACAATTGCAAAAGGTAGAATAAAGAAGGTTAAAACTTTTCAAAAATGTATTTGATTAATATTATCTAATTCGTTAGTAATAATATACTGTAAGTACTGTATATCTACTGCTGAGCTTTGAACGTAGATCGCAAAAGTGCAAATTTGGTGATAATTTAAAGAATGTAGTAACTAAGTATGATACACAGGGTATCATTTAAGGATTTTTTTTTAAGAGTTAATAAGAAATATTTATTCTGTCAACCCACATGTTCGAACGTATTATAAAAAGATAAAACAATAAACGTAAGACAGCACAAACGGTTAGTCTTACAATAGGAATAAACTTCGATTAAGCTTAGCCTTCTGTTAATTTGATCTAAAAAGAAGTTTATCAGCACGATACTACAATTCATTAATACCTTGTAGGTATTAATTTCTTTTAAAAAATTGCCACAATGTTCATATAAATTATTTAAAATGCTTCCATTACATTATGAAATAAAATTCTTAAACTCATAAGACAAATCAACTTAAAAACATAAATTTTATCACTGTTGACCAAAAAAAAAAAGGCGAAACAACTAAGAGTATTATCATATTTCAATAAAAAATAATCATTCCATACAGTTTTCTTTTTATCGACTCCCACATCTATGATTTACTCGAGGCTTTACGTTAAGTGAATGATCTATGGATAAAAAAAAACGCGGAAAAAGAAAACCCCACAAAAAGAATAACGTACAAGCAGATTTCCTTTAAGATTGGATTTACTATAAAAACAAAAATCCAAAAAAAGAAATCGAATTTCCACAAAATATTTGTTCTTGAACACTGATCAAATACACCATACAATAATATGTTTATATATTATTGAGATGTAGATATAACATGAACATGATGTAGATATCGGTACTTGTGCTGATGTTTATAACTTATAACCAGCACATCTTGTACTCATACTCTTTCTTTATACATTTTCCGGTATAAAATTTAGCTGCGGTAAATGTTTTTTTTTTTATGTTGTTGCTATTTTTCTTGTTGCTTACATTTCTTTATTTTTCCTTTCTGCGATTGATACCTAAATAATATTTTGAAATGTGACATAAGTAGTAAAAACTAAACGGAACAAAAAGTAAACATAAAAGAAAATGTGCGCAACATGTTGCCTGTGAAAATGAAGGTTCTGATAATTTTTATTCGCTTTTGATGGCTCATAAGAACGCATGTTGCGTCGGTGAAAGATTTTTGAAGTTTTTATTTTTATTTTAAATAATAATGTCAGTTTTCTTTTGTCACGTACCATTTTCTATAAGTGCTTAATAATTCATCAAATCATGATTCTGGAAAACAGGTTTTAATTTTATGTAATTTATGACTTAATAGTTCGTTTTTCTGCCGAGAAAAATAACAATTATTGGTGGACTTTCATTATTACTCTATAAAATATGAATACATGCGAGAAAGTGTACTTACATTCTACTTACTTAAATAAATTTTTATGTGTAATAATAAAGCTCATTATTACCTACCTTTTCTGAAAATACTTTCGGAAATTACATTAAACCTAGGCAAACATATGTTAAACATCAAAAAATTGAAGATTTAGCGATTAATATACCAAAGTATCAATAAAAAACAAATGTGGCTCACAGTGTTTCAAATATAAGAAAACTAAGCAGAATTTTATTAATATTATATTATTGCTGTACACTAGAGTGGCCCTTAGCTGTATGGAGAAAATTTATTTAGGAAAAATCTTTGGGGGCACCCCCCGAAAAGTCGAGTTTTGGTCTAAAAATAATTAAGAAAAAAATATTTTTTCAAATTTTTAATTTTTTCGCGTGCCGCTGACCTTAATTTTTTTACCTTTATATGAAAACGCGAAAAATGAGATATCAAATTTTAAAAATCTAATGATGCAGAAAGCT
>JAABKK020021106.1:0-18458 GCA_011634745.2 Catotricha subobsoleta | reverse complement strand
ATAACAAAAAAAAATATTAAAGTTTTGTAAACCCATTCAAAAGTTACGGGGCTTAAAAGATGTAAAAAGATAAACTTATGAAAAAATCAGCGATTTTCGACATTTTTTCGACTTTGAACCCGTATATCTCAAGATGTAAAGACCTGACCAGATTGACTTCTACGCAAAAAAGTTTCAGAATTTAATCCTGCGAATGAAAAAAGAAACATTTCTAAGTTTGATGAATCCTTTCAAAGGTTATAAAACTTTTAAGATGAAAAAACACAAACACCCAAAATCACAAGTTCAACTGGATTACGCGGTGGCTAAAATTTAAAAAATTCGGACTCTAACATTAAAAATAGTCGTTTTAGGTCCAGTCACATTTAAAAATGCTTTTGGAGCCAGAAAATTTTAACATTTTGGAACTCCAATACAAAAAACGAACCACCCTAATATATATGTTTTTTTTTTATTCTTTCTCACGTGGTGGTTTTTATTTGCTTCTCATTTTTATATAAAAATCTCTACAACGCGAATATACTTACACACATTTTGCATAAATGCGTTGCGATGTTCAAATGCTTACAAAAATATCAGAGAAAATTTATATGCGACTGTAAAATTGTTATAATTTTTATAATACTGCAATCTGCGCCGTTAAAGTACAAAAATATTGTACTTGAAAATGGAAAAACATCAAAATGGAATGAATAATGAATCCATCCATCTTTGCGCATAAAAATTAAACATCCTGAAGGCATTTGCCGCATCTTGGATACTTGTTATACACACGGCATGTTATAAATACAAAACGAACGAAATATATTCATAAAATCTTACAAAACGATATTTTTTGCTGTTGTTGTTATTTGGTTTCTTTTTTTCTTTTTTATTATTTTTATTGTTTCTGAATGATAGTAGTGGCTTGCTGACCAGCATCATTCAGAAGCATAACAACAGAAAGAAATAGGAAGCCGCAATAATAACAGCAATATCAGCCACCGCAAAAATTACAATTTAACCATTGCAAAACAGCAGTAATAAATAAATAAATAAATAAATAATTAAAAAATATATACGCGAGTAGTTATATGAAAGATGTTTTAACATTATTTTTTTTTATAAGAATGATGAAAAATTCAAGAATATTTATAAGAAATAATATTTCATAGTTTTTATCTGAAGTAATAACAACTGTGTCTGATTGTATGATTATCTGATAGAAATAGGTGCGCATTTAGTAATAAAGTTTCCTAACAAACAATTTTCAATATACGTATGCAATGACTTGGTGGTGGCTTTCTAATCAATTTTCGAACATTCAGATTTAATATATTGCTTAAAAGCAACATAATTTGTGTTGTCAGAATTGTCATGTTAATTCAGTTTCATTTTCATTGGAGACAAAATAAAAAGCGTTTGTTTTTACTACATAATATGCATTCATTGTACGAAACTGAAAAATTAATTTCATTTGAGACCAAATAGAAGAGAATTTCTTAATGAAATTGATCAATCAAACAGATTTGTAAATAAATTTCTGTTAGATTCCGAGAGTTTCGTCACTCACTGAATACAGAACGCATTTTTTTATTTATATGATAATAGAGTGCAGTATTCTGAATAATTATTGTGAACGCTTGGAATCAATAAAATTGTAAATATTTCGAAAATCTCTAAATGTTTTGAATAATTTAATATAAAATGCTTTTATTTTGAGAACAACAAATCCCACGACATATTCTAGAACAACAAAAAAAAAAAAAAATTATTTAGATTTAGTTTTAGTTTTAGTTTTAATTCAAATAAGCTCATTTATCAAAAATAATAACAATAAATAAAATAAATAAATATATAACAATCATAAAAAAAAAATTCATAGCCTCTCCCGAGTCAAACAGCCTTTTTTAGGCTATAATTAGTAACATATTGTACATGTTTTTATAAATAAAGATTAAATAAAAAAAAAAGATACAGCTGAAAATGATCGTTGAACTCAGAATTCTAATATGAACTAATTATTCCATATTGTTTAATATGATTGTAATTTTCTATCCTAATCTTCTTTCCATAATTTGATAAAGAAACCGCTGACATTCATCATTAATAAATTATATTAGCTAAACGATGCTCCAATAAACGAACAAAAAAACAAAAAAAGATTTCAATCGTAAAAAACGAAATTTTATTGGGAAAATACGAGTATGTCGATTTAATTTTCTTGAATAAAATTTATTAATCTAAAAAAACAAAAAAATATTAAATGATATATGCCAACAACTACCTACTGAAATTAAATGTATTATAATTTGCCATTAAAATTATGATCCCACTTTACTGTTTTGTTAATGGGTGTAAAACTGTACACATCAAAAATAGCTCATTAGAAGTGTGTTGGCCACGTGAACCGTGAAACAGTTTCGGAGGAGCGACTATAAATATTTTAATACAACATAATATGTAATAATAATACTAATAATAATAATAATACTTAATAATATAAAATTACATTATTTCCCTCCTACAAAATGTGTTTTACAATCAGTTTTCATATTGCTTATATACAATGGCACATCACCATCACCAATACAATACCGAATTGTTTTCTCATTCCATTATTCATATGATTGTTTTATTCTTTTTATTTATAACGATCATTAGTTTAAATACCTACAAACATTTTTTTTCTTTTCTTTTGTAATTAATGAAAAACAGAAATCTTACTAAATAACAAAAAAACTAATAATTGTTTTAAATGGTGTTTCTATAGAAAAAGAAAAAAAAAAAAAATGAAAACGGAACAGAGATAGAAATAGGTGTACTAATTGTATCGAAGTATAAAACTATAAGTTAATATACCCATTTTATCTACTTACATATACATATTTCTATATACCAACAACCAACAACACTATGTGGACTTTAGTTCAACTCTCTATAGAATAAAATCGGTTTGCGCATGATTTTTTTTAATGATATTAATATTACTTACTATGCGTGCGCTGAGAAATAATTTTTATACATATTATGCTTACATACATTTTTTTTTTTATTTTTTTCTATTTCAAGTAAGAGAGATGGAAAGGCGTTCTTTTTATATATGGTAATTTTAGTGTTGATTTGTTGCAATGATTTTGATGTAGCAAATCAAATAAATTAAATATTTATGCTCTAGAATTGAATTGGTGCGGGGTATCTCATTTATGGTTTTCGATTTGACAGATAACCATAATATTTAAATCAATATTCTAATTACGTCGGAATAGAAAATTTCATATCTTTATTCAAAAATCAGTTTGTTTTTTTTTTTTTAAATCATAATTTTATTAAAAATAAAATTATCAAAAAGTGTTAAAAATAAATGAAAGTATGTATTACTCGTATAATAGGTATAAGAAATTAAAATATAGTTTTCTGGCTCTCTTAATCTTAAGACTGGTTTTCCGTGGTTCCCAGAAAAAATAGTTAAAGTCCCTACCACGAAGGTAATAATTTTTGTATTGGACTGTTGTGCTAGCATTCAGTAGGTGGCGGGGAATAAGAAATAAATGCAAAAAAAAAAAGAAGGAAATAAAAATGTAATAACGACAAATAAACTAAAAATATGTACTTTTCAAATATTCAATTTGTTATAAGAGAAATCAAATGAAAGAAATTAATTCAGTAGTGCTGGGTACTTACTAAAAACGGATCAGATGATTTTGATAATAATTCAGATTAATATTTACAAAAAAAAAAAAACGCAGTTTAAATAAATTTCGTTTTTTTTTGTTAATTAAGTATATGTAGCACTGAAACGTGAAACGAGTCCACAAGACTGCTAAGAAAAATAATTCTGTATTAAAGCTACCTTCTGTGCTTTGCCTTGAAAAAAGCAGCAAACAATTATTATCTTATAAGATAAATTTCGTAAATTTCATTTTTAATAATTTGATAAGTCTATATATAGAGTGAGTGAGGATAGTTGTAATAATAGATGCACACGCTTTTGTTTTCAGGGAGGCAGGGCTTGGAAAACCTTTATTTTAAAAATAGAGGTTCTTAATTTTTTACTGATTCTATAAAATGCGATCACTTCAGTATCGTTATTGTCTATTAAGAGCGGTTAGAACAATATTTTCGGATCCAAAAAACCAAGCATACAATAATGCATTTAGAATGAATTATCGCTAAAGAACCGAAATAAGGAACCTTTATTTTTTCGGTTCTTTGGCGGTAATTCATTCTAAATGCATTGTATGCTTGGTTTCTTGGATCCGAAAATATTGTTCTAACCCCTCTTAATAGACAATAACGAAACTGAAGTGATCGCACTTCACAAAATCAGTAAAAAATGAAGAACCTCTATTTTTAAAATAAAGGTTTTCCAAGCCCTGCAGGGAGGGGTAAATTTGAAAAACTAAGATTGGGTATAAACGGTCTTCAGTCTTGAACAACCATTGACGATTGCAAAACTGCTTCAAAAAAAAAAAAGCTTACCTCTAGCCGACTTTTGGAAAAGTGAGGGTATCACTCCACTCCCCACCCCCGTGTGCACGTATGGTTGTAATAATAGATCGAAATTTCTTTCGATTTTTTATTTTGTTAAACTGTCCAAATAAAAATGAAATGATTTCGTACTTCGAAGTGCTATTTTGTTTTAATTTTAAAGTTGACTTGCATGTAACAACACACCTTGTCCTCATTACGCGAGTAACCAACCGAGAGTTATCTACTTTTTTTTTTTAATACAATATGTAATTTACTGTAGTGAATTACCGCGGGTAATGAAGATAAAGCGATATCATGATATTCAACTATCTATTAAATGTACTCCGAGTACACATAGACACATCTATCTATTTCTATATCTCAATATGTATTTTCTATCTAAAAATAACACAATTCCATATAAAAATAAATTTCATTTATTTTAAATTTTCTTTTTATTTTATTCGCATAAGTAAAAATATATCAAAATATATATTTGTGTTAAAAGAAAATAAATTTTCTCGAATTTTTAGTGCAGCTTTCATCAGACTGAACACAAAATTTATATTTTAAGAGCATTTTTCTTTATGGTATTGAGCTTGTATAGAGTTGTACAAATATAAATAGAAATAAATAACAAATGTATGATGATAGTTAGACCTATGAATCTCCCTTAATGCTCGGACAAACAGCACATTATAAAAACTTTCAGTATTTGTTCAGTTCTTTTAATCCCTTTCTTTTTTTTATTCGTTTTTTTTTTCCTTCTTTTTAAGCGAATATGCATTGAGAAATTGTTTCGTTTCGGTATATAATCGTATATAGCACTATATTCTAGACAATATACTTTTCAAATGTAAAAACATTGCACACATTAAAAAGAATGTGGAAAGATGTAGAGAATAGGATTATGACTTGAAGGGGGTGGTGTTTCATTTTTAGCATAGAACATTTTCCATACAAAGAACAAAAAAACAAAAGAAAATGATATTATAAAAAAGGATCGAAAATAGCCATTCTTTTTACTGTTCAACTATATTTTCATTTTTTTATATATATATATATATATTTTTGGATCTTTTTTGTTATTTTGTCGCGACTTTCTTTTTATTATTCCTTTGATTATTGCATTTAATGCATGAATGAACTGATGACGGGATGAGTGAACATGAATATTTTTCTTCTTCTTTTTTTTGCGAATAAAAATAAAATTTATTTCATTATTTATGGTTTTAAGTCTCTTAAATTATGAATTTCGTTTTCGATATTTCACATAGCAAAGTATAAAGTATTCAATACCACAAAGAGATCGATTATTTATATTTCAGTTATTTGACAACGGAAAACAATTTAAGAATCTAACATTAAATCGATTGGAAAAGTATGTACTTACATCGGTTAGAGGGTTTTTAGAAGATTTAAGTTTTGAATTCTTTTTATTGAAATTTTATCAAATTTTCTTTATTATTTATTTTGTTACATTTACTTTAAGAATTTTTTTTTAAATCACACAAGAACCTACTAAATATATTATTCATTTTTTTCCATTTTTAGATTGAATTATCGGAAAATTATTCTAAATGCGGATAAAAATCAATCAACTGTAACTGCAACACGATAATCAGTTTCATCAATAAATAATAGGAATCACCATTATTTTGTTTCGTTTCCTAATCATTAATTACCATACGTACCAAACAAACAATCCATCCATGACGATGGCTGAGGGAATGGACCCGATGGGTAAGAACCGTCAAACGGACCAAGTAAATAATAATTATCCATTAATGATAAATCACAATATGCCTTGGAAGCAACGAAAACGAAAAAGGTTATCAGCCGTTTTGGATAAATTACACAACAATAATAATAACTCAAATACCAATAATAATCAGGGAGAGCCAAGTCTTAAAATGATGTATTCGCCAACAATAACAGCAACAGCAGCTGCAGCAAATCATTATAATTCTCATAATGTAACATTCACAACCGGAACAGAATCAACAAAATCGAGCGGTGAGGAGGATGACGATACAACAACTGTTACATCTGATGATTTACATTCGAATGTTGATAGTCCTCCATCAACCATTACAAATATGTTGAATCATTATAGTCCATTAACATTATCTGTAATCGATGAAAATAATTTAAGACTGCAAATAAAACAAGAAGATCGTATTAGTGAGCATGGCAGTAGAGGTGAACAAAATATTAGTCCAATTGATAGATATTTTCCTGGAATGCCTTCACCATTATTTGAATACTATTTGCAAACAAAATATTTACCAGAAATATTTCGAATACGAAATAATCTTTATGTGGATCCGCAACAGCAACAACATCAAAAACAGCAGCAGCAACAACAACAACAACAACAACAGCAACAGCAACAGCAACAGCAACAGCAACAACAGCCACAAAGACCTATTGAATTACCACCTCAAGAATATCCATTGGATTTATCTATGAAAGCTGTTGCAGAAGCAACGGCAGCAGCTACAGCAGCTGCACATAAACATCATCGTCAAAACCAGCAAAATAAAATGATTCCTAATTTTGAAGCGATTTTAGCAAATTCTGGTCGCACAAATAATTATTCTCATCACAGTCCAATTGGCACAGCTGGTGGATTAGGTCAAGTACCTGTAATTAAAGGCGATGTTGCATCACCAACCACAAAGGAATCAGTAGCATGGCGATATAATTTGGATGTATCACCAGTTGTTGAAGAAATGCCACCTGGTGCCGATGTTGCCTATGTATGTCCAGTATGTGGTCAAATGTTTTCGCTTCACGATCGTTTAGCCAAACATATGGCTTCACGGCATAAAAGTAAAACAGGTACATCAGATATTACCAAAACGTACGTGTGCGAAGTATGCGATCGATCATTTGCCCGGTCTGATATGTTAACAAGACACATGCGTTTGCACACTGGCATCAAACCGTACACATGTAAAGTATGCGGACAGGTATTCTCCCGATCCGATCATTTATCAACGCATCAACGCACACATACAGGCGAAAAACCGTACAAATGTCCTCAATGTCCATATGCGGCGTGCCGACGTGATATGATAACACGACATATGCGAACACATGCTCGTTATGAAGCACAACGTGCTGCAGCTGCTGCTGTTGCTGTTGCTGGCGACCAAAAACCATCGATAGGAGGAGGCAACGGACGTCAGCAATTATCACCATCACCATTAACCTCATCAAAATCATCAGCTCTACCACAAAATGTTATTGTTAAAACCGAAAATCAACATCACAATCAGCAGCAATCAACATATATTTCAGAACATCTTCAACATCATCACAATAACTATCAACAAATTCATCACCAACCACAATTATTACCACCTGGCGTTGTTGCAAATGCTATCATCAAAACGGAAAACTCATTACTGAAGATTCAATAATATTCTTTTCATTTTGTTATCAAAGACTGAACTACTGATCAATAATCATCATTAATCATTAATCAAACAAAAGGTTCGTTGAATTATTTTAAATATGAATATTTAGCTTCCCGCAAATCTATACGTGGTATTTCATGTTAATTTTTCCTGTTTTAATTCCAAAATTATATTATTAACTTGTTAAATATTGCGCGATTTTCAAATTTTGTTCAAATTATATAAGTTTTAAGTGTTAAAAAATCACATCCCTTTTTTTTTTTTTGTATGTTAATTATGACGTTACAAATCGTTAATAATGTTAATAATGTTAATTATTTTCTCCATTCCTCTTTTGTTTTGTAACAAATATACGTTTACATTTTAAGTACCTTTAATATAATATGATATTATTCAATAAATAATTTGTATAATTTTTATTTAAATTTCGCTAAAAGAAAAAAGGTTGTGACTTTATTTAAAACGAAAAAAATAAAATAAAATAAAATAAAAACATTAATAAGTAATAAAATATGTAATAATATCGTTATAAAAAGAAAAATAAAAGAAAACGAAAAACGATAAAAAATCAAATATGTTAAAAGTTAGAATTTTAAAATTAAAATTAAAATATAGTTCGTTTATAAAATGAATTTAAAAATTGTCGGCTATGCGTAAACAAAACAATTAAAAATTGAAAAAAAAAATCCGTTTTTTTTTTATTGCTTTTACACAGAAAAAGACTCACCACGAAAATTATGGTTAAGTAATTTTTTTTTTTTTTTATTTAATTTTATCAATATTAATGCATAAAGAGCTTAAAGCAAACAAAAAATTAAAATTAAAATTAAAAATAATGAAAAATGTGTGTAAAAGTTTTTTCGTGTTTCAAATTCAATAGGTTGTGACTATTGCTTTTATAAAATTAAGGAAGCAATAGTTTAATGAAGGTCCATTGATTTCGGTAACAAAATATTTTAAAGAAATAAGAATCTACAAATCAAAAATAATGATGATTAACCGTCTTTTATATCGAATTTCAATATCGCTGTTTTTCTTCTTTTTTTTTTACAATGCAACTAAATATTATAAAACGAAGCCAAAACAAAAAACAATAAAAAAAAAAACAAAAACGAAAATATGTAAATAAATTCAGAATTCTATAAATATCACCCCATAAATTAATATTATTCAATATTCTTGGGAATCGAATCATCATTTAAATAAAACAAAAATTTTATCGATAAATTAATACGAAAATGATAAATAAAAATGTTGTTGTATTTAAATCGTTTGGTGACAGCGTCGGTGGCGTGGTTTATTCCATTGTTATAAAGATGACCTTTTGCCATCAATTCTTTAATTAAAAATACAATTAAATGCGTATTGTCATTTCCTTCGTCTATAATAAAAAAATCAAAATCCAAAGACAAAGAAATAACAATTTTTTTTTTTTTTTGAATAATTCAATCCATTAAACAAAAACACTACAAAGTCCATGATATTATGTGCAAATGTGATTGTGACTTAGTTTAAAAATGTCAAAAGTAATTTTTTTAAAAATAAAATCGAATTATTCAAAAATGTATAAGTAATAGAATCCGGCTAATACAAAAAAAAAAACTTGAAATTAAAGGAATATCTTCACCCACATTATTATTAATTGAAAATTATTGCCATTAAATGTAATCCATTTTAGTATTGGTCTAGCAATTCAAATCAATGTCTTACGTTATGCTTATGCTGCGTCATTTATAAATTAAATGCTTACGTACATTACATTTTATAATATAAAAGAAAAAAGAAAAAGAAAAACGCAGTACATAAATCAACACTCAGCTGCATTATCCACATGCATGAACAGAAAACCGCCCTCACTTTATACAGAAATTGTACATTGTACACATATATAAAATGCATCTTTATACACCAAGTACATGCACCTACTAAAAGTAGGAAATAGGGTCAAATACAAAAAAGCAAAAAACAAATGAAACAAAATAAGGTTATATAAAATTCAACACAGCCGCAACCCGCATTGCGATGTGTGATAAAATTACATATACATACATATATACATAATATAACAATATAGTCTACATAAAACATACACCACTGTCCCATAGAAATAATATAATAAACCACCCGCTGCTTCTGCTGCAGTATAAAATAATAACAAAAAAAAAAAGAAAAAAATGAATAAAAAAAAATACTGGTAAAAGAGAAAACAGCAGTATTCTGGGAGCAAATGGGTGGGTGGGTCGGTGGATCAGCAGGTTTTATAATGTTAAATGTAGATTGTGTGATGCGGTAGTTTACTTACCTACCATAACACAACATATATATATATAGCTTGGTAAAGTGTATGATAGAATATTACTTTATACATTGTCAGATAAATCGGGCACTCCAAACTCAGGCAAAGTATATATAGAGATTTTTAGTTTTATGATGGTTGATGCAAAGTTCTCTCTTTATTTGCATTGTTATATTGTGATGGAACCAACTAAACTCTATGTACACTGTACAGTATGATTTAAAATTGAAGAAACTCGCCACCGCGGTGCAGAAACAATGTTTATAAGATGTTTGTACGTGTAAGCGAGACAAGAAATACGATTTAAACCAATTTGAATTTTCAGTTAAAACAGGGATGGAAAGAATATCTTTATTTGATCCCTAGAATAGATTTTAGGGGTGGGCGGGAGCATTCGGGACTAGGGTCATTTTCGAATTCATGGTAACAGGATTATTATTAAAAAAAAAAACAAAATATACCGTTGGGTCAAAAGGTCCAATTGTAAAAGAGACAAACAATGCGCGCGATGTCCCTTCAATTTCAAATCGTGCTGTACTTTATCTGAGATTCGTAGTCGTATACTCTATTAACAAACCAAAATTCAGTTTAATTAGAAGTGTACTTTTAACTACTAGAACGTACACACATTGATCTTAACAATAATTTATCACTTCAAGCTATTTTGGGATAATTCCGAGTAAAATAATAATTTTCAGTCTAACTTTCAATTTGCATAGTTATCAGTATCGCCTAAATATTATCATCCTACATTTCTAATAGTGAATTTTATTGATATGACGTCATGAGCAAAATTTACTACGCAATTCATTCACCAACTGAACTAGAAATTTTGTGTGCATAATGGACTGCACAATCGCATACATGTAAATATTTAATACGATAGTTGAATGACGTGTTTATAATAATGTACAATATTCAATATTCATGTCTCGTTCTCTTTTCAGATTTTACACCCTCATGAGTTTATTTAATCTGAACCTCAATAATAATGATAACGTATTAAATATTAATGATTGTAAAATAGACAATATGCGAATGCAGATACTGAACCACCAGTTGAATTTATGTATACTCAAAAAGTGCAAAAGCTTTTATAAAATAGAAAAAATTAAAAATGTTCTGATCTGCATCAATGTTTCCAATAAATAATTTAAAATGGATATGCACGCATGAGCGTGTTAACCTTAAAAACCATTAGTCATTAGAGGTCATTTAAAAAAAACTGTTACTCAGTTTTTAATTTTTTTTTTTAATTATTATTATAATAAAAATATATATATATATATATATTTAAATGAACAGAGAATTTCTTTTAAAGTAAGGCCGTTATAATCTTTTAACGTGAAATGCACACACACCCACAACAATCACCCAAACACACATTTCAAAAACTATACTACTATTTTATTTATTTACGCACATCAAAAACGATATACTTACTTACTTACAATTTTATATAATAGAAACGAACGCAAATTAAAACAACAATTTGGCTCTAATTATGAAATCATGTAATTTGTTGACATTTGACGTTTTATGTTTAATTATGTATTCGGTCATCGAAAATAGTTATTGCGGGTACGGTGTTTAACACACAAGCCAACTTATAGTTACTTACTTCAAATAATATACAAAAAAAAAAAACAAAATTTACCACACATTAAGTGATAATTAGATATATTTCAAATTTATATATATAAATTTGTTTGTTATGTAAATGCCGCGCGAGCGCAATTTTCGTGACTGAATGAATTAAAAATTTAAAAGGAATTTCTCAAAACAAGGCAAATTAGTTTTTATTTGGGCTCTGGCAGTCGCTTGGTTTAATGAAATTGTTTATATATTTGAATGCTTGCAGTCGTATTCGTATTTCTTGTAGCATTCTTTATTTTATGAAAAAATGTTATTATATGCCTGAATCGTTGAAATGCAAAACTGCTGGAAACGGAAATAGCGTTAAACTCTATTTAAAACAAACACATTTTTCATTTATTTTAATTAAATTATTAAGCAAAACCATTTCTTTAAGAACGTAAAAGAAATAAAATAACAAAAAGAGGAAAAATATTTCAAAAAAAAAAAACAAAAAAAAAAATGAAGTGCCAAAAAATTAGATATTTAAAAGTTTTTGTGAAAAAGAAATAATTAAAAATACTATATTTAAAAATATGTAAAATTATTTAATAATTATAAGTAAGTCTAAATAGGTTTATGGTGTTGTTGGCCAGTGCTACATAAATGGCCAAAAGAAATTTAAATTAATTATTTTTTAGGATTTAATGACTGTTATTTTGATTGGATTCATCTTAATGATTAATATTATCGGGACAGAAAGTTACACGCAGATGACATGCACTGGAAATTTGTAATGATACCCAAAATAACCAGTCTAGTTAATCACAAAAAAAATGCTCATTTAATAAAATAGCAAAAAAAAAACGATGGAAAAACAAAAGAAAAATTGCTCAAAGACAATATCAATTATTGATCTCTTCTCATGTATTTTTTTTTTTTTTATTTTTTTGTTTTTTGTTTCGAGCAGCTGATGTAAAATAGACTTTAATTTAGAATTTGATGAATAACAAATAATTGAACATTTTTAGTTTAATTAAAATTACGATCAGGGCATTCATATTTTAATATTTGATTTTTAATTTTTAAACATAATTTTAATAAAAATATACATTTTAAATTAGCTCAATTTTTCATATAAGCAAAGAATAGACAAAAGAAAATAGACTGCAGATAAAACTAGTAGTATTCATATGGTTAAAAAAAAGTATGAAAATTCAAATTAAATATACGATTCAAAAGTGGAAATACTCTCAAAATGTTTGTGAATATACCATAATTTTAATTAATGAATAATCGCATCATAATTATTATTTAAATAGGATATGCCCAATACCCATACATACATAAATCACCGAATTAGTCATTCAGAATAGCCAAAGACAATTTCAGGCTGTATTTCAATCAAGTAGAAGTTAAATCGATAGTTGTGGACTGGCTCGTGATTTCTGGTGATTTTCTAGTTTCAAATATTACCGTCTCTCTTATCAAAATTTGTGTCCAACGGTCATAATACAATTATGACACAAGACACAACAATGACTTTCAGAGAAAATAAAAATCGTCTGAAAACCACACATTTTTACTTTCAATTCGAATACAAAAATATATTATTTCAACAATACCTTTAAAAACAGTTTTGTTGTGGTGTTATTATTTAGTTATTGTTACCGAATGTTCTATAATAAAATATCAGAATGTGTAAACAGACTTGCCAAATTTAATATTGACAAAATAAAAACGTTCAATTTTTATTATAAATTTTAAAAATCAGAACATCGAAATTAGAGACTGCGATTTAGAATTCGCTCTTTAAGTATTTAACAGAATATTTCATTAATTTTAACAAAATTGTTTTTTTTTTTTCTAATAACGTTTAGAGATATAAGCTCTCTTGTAAACCACAAAATATTAACACTCACCAATACGTAAGATATATTATTTCTGACCATGACAAAAAATTTATCAAAAATTTATTTGTGTTTACAGTTAATTAAAATAATTAACAAGTAACAACCGCAACACAACGCTAAGATTAAAATATGAAATGTAAATAAATGCATACGAATTTTATATAGAAAAAAAGAACGAATTAAAGTTTACGCAAAATTGATAAAATCTCTGAGCGATGATAATAAATTTAAACAGCACACACAAAATGAGAAATAATAAAAAAAAAGAAACAATATTTACAAATCCAGCAAAAAATGTTAAATAACAAAATTTTAACATAATTTTTAACTTATTTATTTAATTTAATTTAAAATTTAAAAAAACAAACAAAAAATCAACACACACACATTTTTTAACTTATATTTATTTTTTTAAATAATTTGTTTGAAAATTGAGATGTGGTTTGGTTGGTTTTAGTGCTAATGACATTTATCTTTATTGTATTTATTTTTTTTCGATATAAGAAAATGCATTCGAAGCACGAAATTAATGTAATCGTCAATTTTAAAATACGCGCATCTAAACAAAAAGAAACGAAAATTTGTTCATTTATTTACAAATTTTT
The DNA here is from genome assembly GCA_011634745.2 of Catotricha subobsoleta. Taxonomy (NCBI): domain Eukaryota; kingdom Metazoa; phylum Arthropoda; class Insecta; order Diptera; family Cecidomyiidae; genus Catotricha; species Catotricha subobsoleta. The sequence continues at coordinate 4,192 of JAABKK020021106.1, read as the reverse complement.
GTTCAATTTTTATGTTGTTTTTGTTTTCTTTGTGACTGTGTTTTCGTTTTTTTTATATTATTTTTATTATAGAATTTAAATTTTATAATGTTATTTTTTTTTATGTTTCATTTTGTAATTAAATTAATTAATTATTTATAATAATTCTTGTTTCTATTATTATTTATATAAAAACCGATAAATTGTGTATGTCAAACAGTGTCTAGTTTTTAAGTTATATTTATTCATATTAATTATTAATTTTGATTAGGAAAAGAAAAAAAAAGGAATAAAGAAATGATTGTAAAATCTTGCTGTTTGAAGTTTTTTGTTTTTGTTTTTTTTTTTTTATAATTTATTTATAATTTATTTATAATTATGTTTAAGTGTACGATTGTTTTTTATTATTATTATTAGATATTATTTGTTTTTTTATTTGTCATTACGAAGAAAAAACTTATAAGTTTTTGGAATAAAAATTGATTTTTTCAAAAAAATATTTTTAAATTTAGTTTTTTTTTATGTTTTTATTATAGTTTTATTTTATTATAATTTTCAGTACTTATATCTCTACTCTTAACACACATTTGGTAGTAAACCAAAAAAATAATAAAAACGGATTCTTAAATGACTGGTAAAATGAGAGAATTTTGTCTCAGTGTTGATAATGTTAACTTGCTTCCATTTTCTTAGAGCCTAGAGGAGAGGATCAGTAGGGCACGTTGCGAATGGTATTAGGTGCTATCTACAAATGTCATGAAATGCATAAGCAGATATCTGCATATGGTACGAAAAACATTATGCATCCTTATGCTTTTCGTGACATTTGCAGATAGCACCAAATGCCAGATCAATGACGCTATGTTTTGGTGTAGATCCATTTGTAGTCTAATATATTTATTATCTTTAAATTATGTAATTGACAATGGACAATCGAAAAATGTAATTCAATATGTGTAAGTAAATAATATTGAGTACTTATATCGATAGAAAATTATTTCATGCAGACTTTCGAGACGCTGCGATTTAAAGGTAGTGAAATTCCATACAAGAACTGTCAAATTTCACCAATTTATTTCATTACACTGAAATTTTAACATTTTTTTGTATGGAGTTTTGGCTATGTTTTCACTTCACGGCAAATCGCAAGCGTACTATAAGCGAAATTTTGCTTTTGCAATAAAATAGGTAAACATATTGATATAAATAAAAAATAAATTAAATTAAAACATCATTTTCATTTATATTAAATTTATTTGATAGATTTCACAAATAATTTTTATATTTTAACGAATGCATTAATTAGTCGATTTTATTTAGATTGTTATCTATTTTAGAAAAGAGAATTATAGTTAAAACGATGAGTAAATGACAATCCACAATCAAATATTCAGAGAATGGTGAGAGAAACTATAGACAGCTAAAATTAATTAAGTTAAGTTGAAATACATAATTAGAAATATGTGTTTAGAAATGTTTCAAGTATGTACTTTACAGTCTATAAATATTACATTTTATAGTGAACAACACAAAAAAAATTATGCCAAAAATAATATTTTAGTTTTTAAATTCTTTATTTAATTTATTTAAACATAACATAACATAAAACGCACTTTATTCATAATCAAACAATATTAGGTTGAGTTTAGATGTTAATTTAAATTCGAAATATTTTACAATTTTATTAATGCGGTGAAATCAAGTATTTTAATGACTTATGATATTTATTTTAAATTTTTGTTTTAAACTTCTAATTTAATTAACACATTTGGTCGTATTTTCATGCTAAGCTGATGTTAAATAAAATATGCCCTATTTTGCTGTGATTGATAAATATAATATTATTATATGTACAATTATTTTAAATACTTAGCAATAATATTAATATTTTTTAAAAATAATTATAAGTGAATAATTTAATTCTGTGATATTTTCATAATTGTAAACAAAAACTAAATGAAAAAAAAAAACTACAATTTTAATAAGTTTTAATTAAATGTCTTTTTTTAATGAATACACTTAGTTAGACCCAAGGTTTATAAATACCCATCATCATATAAGAATTAATTTTGTTTTGGCTAAGACCCAAGTAACGTAAAACGACCAAAGGTCACGAATTGGTAATAAATTTGTGGTAACAATTGTGCTCCTTGAAGGATTATACTTGCAGTGATGAACAAACTTATTGAGCACATTAGCTTTATCTGGCTCATAATAAGCATTTATAATAATCTTTTGAAACTATAAAAAAAAATGGCGGCAGACACTGTTTAGTTCTTGACTATCCACCGAGCCACGGTTCATATTTAATCAAATACTTTAAATCCTGACACTAGGGACACACGCTTAGATAATCCACTTAAATTAATCTCACTTTACATCGCCATGTTCTATGAAGACGAATTCTTATTATCAGTGTGAATTTTTCATAATTTTCTTCTTTTTCATAAAGTAAAGTGCGATTATCTTAAGCGGATAATCCTAGCGTATCTTATTTCTTATATGTTAAATACTAAAATCCGTAACGGTCATATTTGTAAACTGAGGGCTAAGTAAGTATGTTCTATTTAGGTCCGGTTTATCAATTTTCGATTTAACTCCTAATTAAAGTGACAGAATGATAGAACGTGTTGGATTTTTTAACCAGAGGTTAAACTGGCATTAGAACAAAGCATTTTAACCGGTAGTTAAATAAAAAAAATTGATAAACCGGCCCTTATTCAGCGAAACCGCAGTTCAGTATTCTCTCTATGAGCTTCTGAAATTGGTAAACTAACAGCTGAAAAGAAATGGCTACTTTTTTTTTGTTTAATAAATCATCTTCTACTCTAAAGTTACGTAAGGTTTGTAAAGATTTGTAAGGATTCTTAACACAAGATATCCCAATAAAAAAATCCCAACTGCAAACAGTTGGAGAAACGGTTGGATTCGCACAAGCAACTATGGTTTTCAGCGGTTGAAACATCCATTTTTGGTTGATTGTCTCACATTTCTAACTTTAGTTGGAAAATTAACCGTTGACCAACTGTTGCACATCCTGCTTTTTAAACTACGGTCGGAAATGCAGTTGAAACAACCAAAAATGGTTATATTAACCGTTGAAAACTACAGTTGCTTATGCGAATCCAACCGTTTCTCTAACTGTCCAATTCTTATTGGGTATGTCTGTCTATTTGCAACAGTGTGTCTGCTTTTTTGTTTTCATGTAGATAAAAACGTTCAAAATCTGTGTGTTTTTTGTTAAAATCCTTACAAATATTACGCTATTGTAGTTGATGCTTAATCAATGAAGCTAAAAAAAGAAAATCATTAACTCAGATTGGGATTACTAAAATAAGATATTATATTTATTTCATATTATATTATTTAATTTTTTTACTTTCAGTATTAAATTTGTTTTGGTAATTTAGCTGTCATTTTAGTCCGTCATTAAAATGTGCCTTATAGACATAAAAAAAAAAAAAAAAAAATTAACGTGAAAACTATATTATAATGTAATAAAGTTAAAATAAAACAATCGAATATATTGAAGCCAATAATTTTATTATAATTATAATAATTAAATAATTACAATTAGCAGATTAAACAACAAAAATAATTAATTATTGTTACTTATAAATAATACCGAATAGCTAGCTAAATTTTTATTTATAAAAAAATCTATAAAATAAGAATGTTATAATGAATTTTTCATATTCAATTATAGCTTTCAATACAATTTTCTCAATTCAATAAATATTAATAATATTTTATCGCCAAAAACAAAAAAAAAATCAAAAAAAAATACCATTTAAAAATTAACATTTGTACATTTTATCCATAATTTTAATATTAATTAATTAATAAAAAAAAAAACTAACCACAACACAACATATCAAGTGCTTTATAAATTAGGGCACAATATTTATGAATTATATTTCAAATTAAGCAATAACTAAAGTTAAAAAATTAATACATTTAAATAAAATATTAACATATTTTTCTAAGCTATAATAAAATTGTACCTAAAATAGTTAATTAATAGCGTGCAGTGCAGCGCGCTACATTAATAAAATGATAAAATATTTTATTAATTCTTAATAAATATTTAAATTTTAATGCAGATAAATAATAGGGAGTTTGGGCAAATGACGTAAACGTACAACGTAAACGTAAGATTTAACATGGTGTAGTATAGGCTTCTACGTTCACTTACGTTTACTTTGTCTTCTTT
>JAABKK020021095.1:0-18460 GCA_011634745.2 Catotricha subobsoleta | reverse complement strand
CGGAATCAGGGTGAAATTTAGAAACTTTTGACACCTCTTTTGTCAAAATTGGATAAAAAAAATATTTCGCGGTTCTACACATAGCCAGTAAACTTCAATCGCCCTGCGGAACCGGTAAACATCAACCGATTTTCTTTTTTTTTCAGTTTCGGATTCAGGTTGAAATTTGGAAAATTTTTGACACCTTGTCTGTTAAAATCCGTGTAAAAAGTGTTTTTCGCGGTCACCCTAATATATATATATGTACCTACTTAGATTACATTATCGATTTATTTCATTTTTAAGAAATTTGCAAAATATTGAAAAAAATGAAGTATTGGTTTGGCAATTTTTTTTTTTTGGGCACTTTTGCACAATGAAAATTTGGGAAAATTTAACCGTTTCTTTTTTATAGTTTTTAAATTTCTTACAAAAATGAAGTAGTGTTCCAATCCATTGGCAGTTTGTTTATTTTTTAAATTCAATGAAAAGCTATTGTGCACACTACTATATAGTTAATTCATTTCAATTGATGACGTAAAATAATTTCTTTAATGAATACGATGAAAGTATGGAACAAGATCTTTTATACTTTCCATACAGGCCAATAGTCTTGAACTATAGATAAACATCTATAAATATAAATAGCTAAACAAACTTTAAATATGAAGCTACTTGAACAATTGAGTAAAAAGTTAAACTCACATGATACTGCGGTGGAATTGCACTTTTATTCACTTTTTACGAAGTGATATAATGAAAAATATATGAGTGTAAGCTAGGGCGACAATTATTTCGTCACATCTTTGTTTTTTAAGCCCTGTATGGTTTTTGGGAACGAACCGATGCCATTATAATAGGGTTTAAATTTTAGGCCAATTGGATAATGTTTAGAACTGCCAGTCTGGATTCAAAGTTTTCCATTTTTTACTCATTTTTCTGGTCGCCCTAATAAAGATGCTCTTTTAATACATAAAATTGCAAAAAAAAAACTATTATATTTTAATTTTGATTCGTGGAGCTTCATTTGACAATTACAAACTATTGAAATGTATATAATAAAATTCAATTCAGTGTCAAAATGTCAACTACCTGCAAAATGAAAGCATTTAGCGGAATTTACAAATTTGTTTTGTAAATTAATTCTTTTCTTTTAATTTTTGGAAATTTCAATGGAAACGATATGTGGAAAAGTTTTTCGAGAACGTTTCCAGATTACCTACCATCCCTGGACAGTGGACACTACTATTTTCAATTTTTAAAGTTGTGGTACCAAAGATCATTCTTGTGCTAGAATTTAGAGAGCGTCCATGAACAATCCCCATTATGGGGAATAGGAACTTTCGTCTTTGGATTTCGTTTTCAATTCCTACTCCGACCTATCAAAATAATGTCGCTCCCGTTCCATTCCACGATCCAAGTTCGAAATGGGTTCCGACTTCTTTTTTTTTTTATTTATTTCCCAGAAAATTAGGATTTCATCAGTTCTACGTATTCTTACCAAAAAGTCAAAATCATCGAGTTGATCTGTAATATGTTTCTGGTTTTTAATTAGGTGCTAATGAAACAACCAACAGCAATTTTTTTTTTTTATTTTCTGCTTCCTTTTGGTGAAGAAACAATTCTATGGGAAAAACAATATATTATGGGATCTGTCGTCCCTTAAAAATGCCATTTTATGCATTATGAATGCATCTATAATTTCGTTAAATGCATTTTCGCAAATAATTTCTGGTTATTTGTCAATAGTACTTGTACAAATATATGCTTCATTACTAAATAATTGCGGTTCTCGATTTATGATTTCATTTAGAATATATTCTTCAAGACAGCTCTGACATTGAGAGAGTTTCAGCTTCAATTCAATCCATACGTAGTAGAAATCAGTCATGCTAAGCTGTTTGTTTTGTAATTTATTCGTATGAACATGTGAATAGCGTTGGCTTCAAAGCGCAATAAGGAAGGAAAAACGTAGGAAACCTTTGACTCCTAAAAATAAATTGTTTAAAAAAAATCGGAACGAAAAGGAACGCAAATTTAAGTCATTCCGGTTCAATCTAAAGTTCTAGCAAAAATCAAAAAAAAAAAATAGCATTCCGGAACGTATGTTGGTTCAGGTTCCCGTTTATATTCCCTGATTCCCATGCGATGCTATCGATTATAATAGAATTTATAAGCAAAAAAACAACAGAAAATCTATGTAACAAAGCTCATTTAGTAAATTTAGTTTTGTAAATGCTTCAACAGAACGTTCCGGAACGTATATTTTGCTAAATTTGGTGGAATGCTGCTTGGAACTGGAATAGAATGATATACGATAAGTCAATGTTAATGTTTTATCATCTTTTTTATGTCGCTGTTGTTGTGTTTATAATTTTTTGTATTTGGGCACTTACATAAAGCTTATTTTGTGTTTTTTTTTAAATAATCGGAACAAAGTGTTGTTTAGTTTCAGGAACTAGAATCAGAACCCGAATATAATAACGAAAAATCCGACTTCCTGATAAGAAAAAACTAAAGGCATAGAAAGTCACAATATAAATAGGTTTTGCAAGTCCAAGTACACTTGTTTACCTAAAATAAATTCTAATACGCCGAGCTTTTTTTTATAAATATTATTAATTTGTAAAATGATATATCGTCGCCCAAATATGAAAAATGTCTATGTTAGACTTGACAAGACTAACATTTTTGCTGAAGAAAGTTTTTATCAATATCTTTTACTGTATGAGAAAGTTCTGTTTGAACGTGTAATACAAGAAAAACAATTAAATTGCATGCAATTTGCAATTATACGTCTAAGGGCCATTTTTCTATTATGGCTTAACTTTAAACGAACTTTGCTGGTTTAAGCTCAGCATATTTTTTTTTATATATATATGCACTGCAGGGCTGTAAACAACGCAAGATAACAGAGCTGGCTAAGTCTCGAATATTTGATTAATACTTTATAAATACGTGGTTCAAAGACCATATAAAGTTTTCATTCATGTACATAAACCGCGCTGTATGCATATCGTATTTTAGAAAACTTGAAAAAGATACTATTTTTGCTATTCCTAGAGCCTCTAATAATACAAGAGCTGGCGGAGCCCTCACGAGTCTCTTACTATGTACGGCCCTATATATATACGAAACTTCAAGTTAAACTTCCTTTAAGATTTAAACTTAGCTTAAACCATTGAAAAAATTGCCCAAACTGAAATATCTCACCTAGAATAGATCGATTAAAACTTCAGCAAAAATGTTAGTCTTATCAAGGCTAACAATTCTTTGTAAACGAAAGTGATTCGATCTATAGTTTATGAAATGTCCTCGATTTATCGTGGAAAGTTCAGCCACTGTCTAAGCTAATGTGCAATAGACACCTAAGACGCTGTTCATATATTACGTAATACGATTTTGATCTGTTTTAGACCCCCCTCCCCATCGTAACATTTTTATACGAAGTTTTTTTTTCTCCCTTTTATATTGAAGCGTAACACTTTACAGGTAGATTTTTTATGAAATTTCATATTGATGGGGTAGTCCTCTGTGTTATTATTTATCGTTCTTTACATGATTTAAGAGGACTATGTGGCCGCAAAAGCATTCGCGTGTGATGTTGCCAATTTTTTGTTGCTATTATTTTTTTACTAACTTGTGGCATTTAACTACATTATTTCAATTATTTCAACATATCCTGGTAAGATCAGAATAATATCATTTATCAAATTTAAGTAAGTCTAGCAGATGAAAATCCCAGGCGTCGTAACATATAAGTCCAGCATGCGGAGAATGATAATTGATATTAGACACTACCACATTTTTTTAATAGTCACAAATAATCACGTTCGTTGAAGAGCACAAATCACGTAAATCACACTTTTTTAACCTGAAATTTTGACCATTTTTGAAGTTAGAAATCTTATTTTGAAAATAGAACTGGATGCGTTTATTTGGCAAATAACTCAATATGTCAGTTGAATTATACTTATACAGAAACAGAATAACAATCTCACTAGAGATGAAATAGATAATTAATATTTCAATCATGTTGTAGATTATTACAGTTAAGTTGATCGTATTAATAAATATTCTTATTTGATTGAGTTCTGTGATCCCACAAAAACCAATTCAGTTAATTAAATTGCCGATATTTCGCAACCATACTGTCGCATCTTCAGGGCATATATTAATATTAACTGAACTGGTTTTCGTAGGATCGCAAAACTCAAATCTACTAAGAATACTTGTTTGTAGATTTTGGTTGCTGATATTAACTGTTTTTTTTTTCTTCTCTAGTAGTACACTATGTTATATTAATAATAAAAGATTTCTTAACTATAGAAATTTCTCATTCTTTGTTAATTTTTTTTTTTTATTATTTAATAGAACTATTATTATTTTGAATTGTTTTATATCAGTTGTGTTAATGTTTTGTGTATAGATCTGTGTGTTTTAATTATTATTTATATAGTATATGTTTATATATATTATATTTAAATGTATATGCAGGGTATATCAGTTAAAATTCCACAACACGTTTTTTTTTTTTTTCTTCAACCAATACGCTTTTTATGGTTTATAGGATAAAGTTTCAAGAACCATATACCTGATATAGTCATACACAAAATTTATATAATTAGACTTAGATTACGCTTAATGACATTTTTAAGTGCTGTCACTGTAAGATCATTTCACAAATAGCAATTTATCAGATTCGTCGTTCTTTACTTTAAATTCAGACTATCAAAGCGTATAAGTATCTGATGGTATGTTACAGAATTGAATAAACAAAACATCAAAATCAAAAAAAAAAAAAAAACATTGTTGGAGAGTTTTAATTAAAACACCCAGTATGTATTTCACATCATATATAGCATATATATATATACAAATACATTTAGTTCTTATTTATTTTTGAAATATTGTTTTATGCAATAACAATAATTGATGATTATTAAGAGGGAATGCTCAATTGTGATAAATTAAATTAAAATGCTAACGACATCTTTCCGTTTTGATTTAAAAAAGATTTCTATTAAATTAGTGTTAAATATTACATATAATTTGTAATAAATAATATATGCATTAAGATAATTAAATAAAAATAATATTATTTTGAGTTTTTCATCCATTTTCAGTTTAAATTTATGTCGCAATTATAGATTTTCAAATCGTTCACACCCTCTTAATTATATTATTTATCTAATATATGTGTCTAAATTTAGGAATTAAAAAAAATATATTATTATTATTATTATTATTATTATTATTATTTTTTTAATTTTATAAATTACTATTAAAAAAATATAATAAAAAAAAAAAAAAACTAAAGAAAACAAAAAGAAGAAGAAAAAAACAATAAAGTAAAATGGAGCTTATTAATTTTTTTATGTTTTATGAGTTTCAAAATATTTTTAGCTATTTAATATTTATATATTTAAGACTTTTTTAATGCCCTTTTTAAAATTTCTTTCTTTATAATTCATCCATATATATATTTGTATTTGTTTTGTTGTTAAATAATTTCTTTGAAGTATAACAATATAATATAAATTTAACGATAATCTTTAATGTGTTTTGTTTTGTGTTATTTTTCGAAATAATTTTAAACTATACTTAAACTTATAAAATAAGAATTAAATAAATCCAAGAATATATATAGTCCGTGTACAACTTAACAATAAGGAAAATATTCGCTATTATTTTTTTTAATTATTCTTTTCTTTTTTTTTTTTTTTTTGATCTATAAAATCTATAATTGATAATGCAATAAATGTTCTGACAGTATATATTTAATAAACTATATATATTTATATATATTATATTATATACATTTGGTTAATTCCATAAAAATTGAAGGAAATTGACGATAGGCTATTAGGAAATAATAATGACAAACAATGAATATAATTGATATTAGATTTAATTTTTTTTTTTTGGCTTTTTTCGTTTATTACTCTTCAGTTTGGTTTTTAGATTTATTTATCTAATAGATTAGATTTGCAATAGATTTTATAATACTTTTTTAAGTTCTACTGTGAGCATAATAAAAAATTATAATGGAATTAACCAATATGTAATGTAATTAAATCATTATTTTTCTTGAAAAACTTATTATCGAAATTGTTATTTTAACAAAAAAAAATTACAAATTTTTGAACAAAAATTAAAATCTTTCTGTGTCCTGTACGTTTACAAAATTTTTTTTACTTAATTGCTAATATTTGAAATGAAATGAAAAGAAATAATCCATATCATAACAAAAGTATTTCACTATAATTTTTGTAGCCTTCCAGGGGCTAAATGAAAAATGTTTTCATTATTTAGACTAGTGGCAAGCTTAACAATATGTGTATAGTTTCATTTTATTTATTTTTTCGTTTAAATATTTAATTGATAAAATATGTCCGGCGTGTATCTTTCTCATATTAGTTTCTATGGAACTATTTTATTATCAATTTATTTATTCAATAAAAATAAAAAAAAAAAAAAAAAAAAAAAATTATAAAACAAATATATATTTATATATAATATTTAATGCAGTAAGAAAAATTATTATTATGAGTTTATATTAGTTTATTGTTTTGTTTGAATGCTTTGCTGTGCCTTGTTGGAATTAACTACCTAATTGTTTTAAACTAGTTGACGCTAGTGGTTGGTTATATTAATGTAATTTATTGATAAACTGATTGATTTTTTTTTTTTACTTTTAACATATACTCATATATATTTTATTAAATAACTATTATACAGAGTTGCAAGACACAAATCACACACATTATTAAAAATACGATAAAGATGCGCAATGATTATTTTGCATATATGTGATTTTCATATTATTGATAAAAAAGCAAAAAAAAAAAGAAAAAAAATAGTAAAGTAAGAACGAATGTTACGTTTACGTAAAATTCTTCAAAATTTCTGAAAATTCTTACGTTTACGGATACATCTTTTGGGCTAACTGCTTATTATAGCAACTGTAATTCGATTCGAAAACCCAACTAAAAGAACACAATTACGAATAATTTTGTTTGTTTTAATTTTAAAGCAAATACAAATTCACGAAGGGATAAGATACAAAAATCGTATTAAGATTACGCATGAGATGATTCGAGTTCAATTCAAATAGAGTGGCGGCATTTATTTTTAACAAGAAACAAGAAAGATACATTAAACATTATTGACAGCTTGAGAAACATTTATTTGACAAATATGTATATCATATAATTTTTTTTAATAATAATTAATTCATTTTGGGTGATTGAAACCAATGAAACACAAGCAAAGTTTTCCATATAAAACCAAAACTGTATCTAGAAGATTTAATAGAACTATTAATAGATACTTTTTCTTTTATTATTGGAACAAAGAAGAAATGCATTAACATATAAATGCAAATCTATTTTCAGACCTAACTTGCAATCACGTAACGAAAATTAAAATAGAAAATGTTTAATCTCTTATATGCATACGCAGAGAAATAATTAATTAATTAATTCTGATTTAATGACATTAAACGAAATATGATTGGTTAAAACTTCATTAACATCATTATTATCTCTCTAATAATAGAGTATAAAAGATATGAGGAGTCTATTGCCGCTTTTGGTTCTAGACTCCTCAAATACACCCGATAAATTATTATTATTTTTTTGAAATTATATTTTGATATTGTTTTATCTGTGCATTGAAGGCATTGAAGGCATTGAAAATACGTACTAGTACTCGATTAAATAGCTTTTGATATAAATTATATATTTTTAAATTTTATAACTCATAAAGTTTTATGGACTCTCAAATATTTAATGAACCTTTAGATGAGGAATTTAATATTTATTATTATTATTATCGAGTAATTATTTAATAGAATTGACAAATTTGCATTTTTAATTAGGCCAACTACGGTTAATTTACGGTTACGTTAAGTGTTTGTACAAATTGGTCATCATCATAGTGGACATAATAGACAACAATAAGGTACATAATATTTTCATATTTTATTTTTACAGTTTTATACAAATAGTTAGTCCAACGAATAGTAATTTATTAACAGATCTCGGATACCTTCCTTTATTATTGATTGAAATTTTACTCTTGACTTTTCGTTCTGTTTATTAACTTTTGCTTCAATTCAATCCCCAGTGTAAAAAATAATACAAAAAAAAAAAAAAAATTGGAAAAAAACTAGAAAGCAAACTAAAATCTAATTGATTTTGGAGACATGCTTTTAGTTTAGTTTGCTTTTGCAAATTTTAATATACTAGCAAGCAAATTAAAATATATAATTAGGTTCCTATTGCTAAGTTTGTTTTCTAGTGGGCGCTTCATTTTTCATTTAACGTACTTACTTGCTTTTTACGTTAACTAATTAATTTATATTTTAAAACGAAAACTGAATAATAATTACGATAAATAACAAATGAAATTATAAACAGAACTGCCCACTTATAAACAAATAGCGAGAAAAATAAGAAAATTTATAGTTTATATATAAATTTGTATCGCTTGAATTCTAGTGAAAATTTTTTTTTTACAATATTGATTCAAACCATAAGAAAAGATATACATTATACATACATATAGTTAAAACAGTTAACCAAACGACCGATTTCCATATATTTATTTATTATTTCTGTTCAGAATATTATTTCGAACATTGAATACCAATATTATCATTTTTCACTTTTTACAATTTTAATTATTTATTACCTTCAATTTTTCTTGTAAATTACATTTTATTTAATTATTGATCAAAGACCAAACATATTTTTTTTTTTGCATCCTTCTCTAAAATTTCGAGTATATGTGCATGGACGACTCTATTTTCAAGCTCTATTAAATTACTATTTGTGTATTTTGGGTTAACTATTTGTTTAACTATAATTTATCAAGAAGATTAAAATGTAAATTAAAGTTAAAAAAACATTTATTGCGCTTGCGTAAAATTTGGAAGCTTAAAATTATTATCTAAGTAATAAAAAAAAAAAAAAAAAAATAAAAAATAAAAAAAAATTACTGCCATGGAATGCTCATTTAAATATTTTATTTTCTAACATTTTTAATTTATTAAAAGAAAATAATAATAATTACATAATAAAGAATTTATGATTTAACAACAATATAATATTATTATTTACCTAATTCACCGTATAAACTACAATAGCGTCAAAACTTAAGCTCAAACTTAAGTAACTAAAGTGGGATTAAGTGAAAGAGAGATTTAGAAAAACTTAAGCATTCAAAATTAAGAAAAAAAAAAAAAAAATTGTAATTTTGGTTCTTTTTAATTTAAAAATAAATGTAGCGCGTAGCGGGTTTCAGTCCGGCTGAATTTAATTTATTATTTGAAAAAAAAATACAAAAAACCAACACACACACCACTCAACAAAACAAATATAATTCGATATCATAACTGAATTAAAAAAAAAAAAAAAAAAAATGCAAATATTAAAAAACGATGATATGGTAAATTAATGTTTTTTTTTTTGTTTTTCTTTGCTGTCTGTTGCACTTGCAATAGAATTAATTAATAATGAATATCACCAGAGGAGCATAGCAGGATTTATCGAAATAAATTTCGTTCTATATCCTTATAAATAGCGTTTGCTCGCATAAATTTTTATATATATATATAATTTTTTTGTTTCAAGAACTTTATACCCCCCTCCCCGCCCTCAAGCGAATTTCAAAAAAAAATTCCTTGATCAACACCATCCTCAGATAACTTATATAACTTTCTTTTATAATCTTCAAATTGGCAATAATTTAATTATATTTTACCTTTACAGTGAAACTTATTACCCTAAATAAAAAACGCAAAATTTGCAATTGTACATAAAAAACATTTAAACATTAATGGAGTTTAGTATATTATTGATAACATCATAAATGTTATTTCAAAAATTTTGAATGGCAGAGTTATCTGTTTCGGGCAGAGAATATAAAAATAAATAAATAAAAAGGAAGTGTGATAAGTATTTGTTTTTGTGAATTTTGGTTTAGTTAAGACCCATGGCGGTACAATAAACTACAAGGTAGAAACCATTAGAAAACTCATTTTGGTAAAGTTTGCGCATGACGTTGCATGGAAGCAAAACACAATGAATAATTTGTAACTATTTGGTTTTGTTGAATAAAAATAAATATTTGTAAATTGCGTTATGAAAAATGTGAACGATATAAAATTAAAGAGGGAAATCTTTTATTCAGCTTTTAATTTGATTTTGAAATATCTATTGTTACTCATTTAGTGGTGTTATGACAAAATATATCAACATTTTATCTTATTTCTTCTTAAATTTATCTCATTTATTTCTTCAAGAATTTCTTTATATGCATATTTCGAATAACAAAAAGTTATTTTTGTACTTTAAATAAACTTCAAAAATACACCAAATACATAAATTCATCAAACTGGTCAGTTATGATGTCACAACTATTCAAAAATATGGTAGCTATTGCGTATGCGTTTGCGCGTGGTTCTACCTTGTGAGTTATTTGTACCATGAGTTCATAACACTGCATTAGAATCGTTTGAGAAATAAATAAATGTGCAATGTGGTCACTTGAGCACAGAGGCCAATATTACAAAAAAAAAAACTTGGTTTAATAACTGCTTTTCCTTCTAGGAACAATAAAGTCAATTAACGATATTTATTCAAAATTCATTTACAGTTATGAATGACTATTGATTGCCTATTCATCTATTATATCTATATTTGAATATATATTGTACTGTCTAGACATATTACGGAGTAACGTTTTTCAAAATCTATCGGGAAAAATGTATGGAAAAAAATATATATTTGTAGTTGTTGTGAGGCGATTGTAATTGCATGTGAATAAGAATAAAATATTAAACAGTTTATATAACAGAGAATAATAGAAAGACGAGAAAGATATTTGCAATATAAATAGAAATGACGTTATTGATTATATGTAATCGGGCATTGAAAATAAATTGACTTTCCAGTAGTGTAAAATTATCTATTAAATAATTAAGGGGGCGTATGTCAGTGTATGTGTCAAAGTGTATTTGTAGAAGGATAGGGATGTTGAAGAGAATTTTGGATACAACTATATATATGTAATACTAACTAACGGATCTATTTGAATTGGTTGCATTATATTGTTTTTGCTAGTTTTTTTTTTTGACCTTTTCTTAATTTTTGTTTTTAATTAAACATGAATAAGTAAATTATGTTTTTCTATTATTTTTTATATACATTTAATATAATTAATAATATATAACATAATAGTTTTTATTATTATTTTTTTTTTTTTTTATAATATTGTTGGTTTATATGTAATAATTTTTTCTTTCTCTTTATGTTTAATAATTTTTCTTTAAATATATAATTAAATTTAAACCTTTTTAAAGATCTTTGTATTTTTTTAAATTTTTTTTTATTTGTAATTAATTTATTGTTCATTAAATAGAATAAATTGTGTTTTTTTTTTGTGTTGTTTGAAGTAATTCAATCTAGTAATTTTTTAATTAATTAATTAATTCACTCCCATTTCATATATTTTTTTTTAATTAATTTATTTTTATAATTATTTTTTATAATTTTTTTCTATTAATTTTAAATATTTAATATATATCTCTGTTTTTAATTTTGTTAATTAAAATTTTTTTTTTAAATTTATAATTTTTTTTTTATTTTTTTTATTATAATATAATTATATATTAATTCATTTTTAATGTAACGTTTTTTTTTTTGCGTTCTTTTATTAAATTAAAATTATTTATTTTTTAAATTAATTATATTAATTTGAAGATAAATTAATTACTGTTCGATGAGGATGTCTGTAATGTATTATCGGCAGTGATAGTAGATGTATCGGACGATTTTTTCATTTTATCGCAATAATCGGTTAGAATGTCACGAAATCTAGACCAACAATTTTCTGGTACAGTTATTGCAGTACGAAAATTACCTTTTACCTAATATTTGAATTTGTGTGTTTGAGTTGAAAAAGAAATTTATTTGTTAATTGGTTTTTATTTACTTTAAATAGATTGATGTATTTCTTGCGTTTTTTTTTTTTAAATTAAGAAAAACGAACAAGTTTATAATTAATTTTCTTGTAATGGAAACAGTAGTGAACTGAAACCTGAAGCAATATGAAAAAAAAAACAACTTTTTTTCAGTTTATAAGGAGAAAAAGTTCGTACTTCATTTCACGTGTTTAAAATTAATGTGACTTCAGGCAGGAATTAACTTATTAGTGACTAATAGTCAGTTATAAAAATAATTTTCAAAATTTCAAACAATGAAACTTTTTTATAATAAAACAGCAATTATTTGAAAACTCGAAATATGAAAGTAAACAAAAGTTGTGCTGATAAATAGCTTCACCGAATTTAATTATTAAGTAATGATGAGCTAGTGTGAATTCATAGCAACTAAAAATGATGTAACGACCGATTTGACAGTTTAGCTTAAAAGCTTGATGATGTGATGTTATATTCGTATCTTCGATTGGCAAGCCAAGTTGTCAAACTGGTCTTCATATTACCGTCATTTTTAGTTGCTATGAATTCACATTTAAGAAAATAAAACCATTTGAATTTACGTATTTATATTTTAAATTTCAGATATTTCTTAAATTTGACTGACTTATCTTCTAAAAATCAGTCTTTTGAGTATTGTTACTCATATATTTCTATGAAAAATAACTAATAACAAACAAACAAAATAACTAATTATGGACTGTGCTTGGGAATTGTGAACAAATGAATTAAAAATTAAGTGAGGAAAATATGAAGTAAATTTGGGTGAAATATTTAAATATATTGGGAATTGATTTTTTATGGAAGAACATATTTTATAGTGCAATAAAAATGTGTTCAAGTGCGTTAGATATTTATGTGGTAATAAAACATTTTTGCCGCCGTAAATAAAAAAAATACTGTAAAATCAGTTTTTAATTTTTATTACTTACCTCACTGATTCGCATATAAATGCCTCGATTATTTTGTCCGATATCAAAGTAAAAATTTTTGTTATGGACTTTCATGTGTCGGCCTTCTGGTAATTCACCTTTAAAACTATTGCGAACAAAAAAATAAAAGCAAATAAAAATAGTAGTTAGTTAATAATTTTCTGCTTTTTTTTGTTTAAATATATTTGAAACGAATAGAATATGTACTAACCCTCCATCGTTTGTCCCGAATTCTTCTAATAAATCGGTCAATGCATCCCTAAATTCAATCATACCTTGCGCTGGTATAGCAATTTGAGAACGTGGCCCGCCACGTGTTATTGTTTGTGATACCTAAATGTGTTTAAATTGGTTTATTTTCGTTATTTAAGGTAATTATCTAAATTACTTTAAATGCTATTAAGTTCTGTTAATCAAACTTACCCGTAAAAATCGTCCACGTGTGTTTTCTTTAAGATCCAAATAATAACGACGATTATCTTTAATCATCATTTCAGATTTAAGTTTACCATCCTCTGGAACATTTTCCGGATTTGGTGGTCCTAAAATAAAAAAAAAAAAAACAAAAAAATATGAAAATCATACAAATTGTGTTTCAATTTATAAAGGCCGAATACCGTATAAAAGAAATCTACATTCTAGTAGACCAGTAAAAAAAAACTATTTTAATTCATTTAAAATTATTAATATTATAAAAGTTTAAAGTTTAATTTTCGCTTACCTAGCGATGCATAATAATCACTGAATGTAGATAAATGATCACGAAATTCGGCAGCTGTCGACAGTGCTAAAAATATTTGACTGCGTCGACCATCAGCACCAATCTAATCAAAGAACAAAAAACATGTTCATTGTTAGAAATAAATCGGAAAGTGCATTATTTTAAATTAACTAAAAAATAATAATAAATAATTTAAAAAACAATGTGAAGTAAAAAAATGAATGTCAACATTAATTAAATTATATTTTAATAAAATAAAATTGTAAAATGCAGGTACTTACTTCAGCAACTTTAATAAAACGTCCTCGACGATTTTGTTTAACATCTAAATAAAATCTTTTCGACTGTATTTGGAGCATTTTGGTAGCCAATTCTTGCTCAGATTGTTGACCTTGTTGACCTATATTTTTGGTTGCAATGAAATATTAATAGTGTTTGACAAAAAAAAAATTCAAATAAAAATGAAAAAAAAAAAAAAATAGAAAAGAAAGAATGGTTCAAATAAAATGACATTAAAATTAAATTAAAAAAAAAAAAAAATTATGTATATGTTTTATTTACCATCTTTGCCCGTCGAGTCAAAGTCAGCTGCTCCTCCTCCATCCATGCCTTGAACATTATATTCTTTAAAAAATAATATTTTATAATAATATAATATTATGAATAAATAATATTATATAATACAAGTAAACTATTAAGTCTTGAACATAATTAATATCTAAAAAAATTAAATCTATTATTTTTCAATGCATTTCTATATTTTATTAAATTATTGGTAAAATAGTTTTGATTTAATAATTGCGCCACAATTATACACGTCTTATAAAAGAATAGCCAAATAACAAAAAAAAAAAAAAACTTATTATGTTTTGTGTCAGCTGGCTATGAACTGCTGCATGAATTCGAAGCGGTTTCGTATTTTAGTGTATACGACAATTGCACTTACCTCACCAATTTTTTTTTATCTAATTTTTTTTTTTAACCCAAATAATTATTGATCAGTTAAAACAGGCGTTCGATCGTTCTGCAACGTTTTAGCCACAATAAAATTTTTTTTTTTTATTTATTTTAAGTAATTGTAATGAAAAGCTGAAAAACTGTGACTTTGACGGCCATGTTAGAAAATTGATTTGGTGTAAGCTAATTTTTTAATATTTTTTTTTTTTTTTACTCTGGCAAAGCTTTGCTGTTCGTCGTATTTGGTATGACTTCTTGACATTTCATATATACCGTAAAAAAGTGTGCGTTGCATGACGCCGCCGCACTGTTACAGAATCTACATTTGTATTTTACCGATCACACAATACTTGTAAAATCTTACTACATACACTTAAAAAGTTTCACTCTTAACTAACCATGCAAACAATTTTTAAGATTTCCATACACTCAGACTAAATAATTAAAAAAAAAAAAAACGAAAAAAAGATACACTTAGAACCCGGTAATCTTACCTATGCTGAATGATAATGACGGTATTCGTGACATTATAAATATTTATTGTATCAGATCGATTGAAGGTAGTTTCTGTTCGTGAATAAAAACTGTTCTTATCTTTAATTCAAATTTAAATTTAATTACAAATTATGATATTCATGTTATCCGTACTTTACATACAGGAATAAGAAGCTGTTGGATAATTTACTTGAAAGAGCACAACAATAAACTTTGACATTTAAAACGTTTTGACAGAAAATAATCCATACGTCATTTATCACGTCACAGAAATGTCAAATAATGTGAGAGTTTTTTGGTACATTTGTACATAGCAACTAAAGCGGTTATCCTATGTAGAAACGTACCCAACAGAGTAGCGAATTACTTTATGTTCAAGAAACAATATGTTTCTCACTCACTATCTTGCAGAAAAATGTTATACATATGAATATGATGTTAGGATCTGAACATAATTCTGATGGTACACGTTTCTATATGGGATAAATCATTAAAAGAACATAATGTTTCGCTTTTTATTTAAGTATATGATTAATTAAAAAAAAAAGAAAGAAAATTAAAAATAATTGTAAATTTTTATTTTAATGTACTGTCATTTTAAATGACATTGAGAGTAAACTATTTTAAAATTTGGTCCCGTAATAATAGGTTAAATATGAAATCCACCGTAAGATAGGTTAACAAAATTTATCAAATTACGATAATTAAATACAAATCTGTGATTTGTGGTCTTACACCAATTAAATAACATTTTACATATTTCTGGTTGTATGTGTTTGATTACCACATATGACAAATATATATATAGATTATAGGTACATAATATATAATAGGTATATATTTATATATAAAAATGTAGCACACAACATTAATAATAAGAAAAAGGAACAATCAATAAATGCAATATTGTTTTTAATTCAATTTATCAACACAATTTTTGTTGCAGTTAGACTTTGCATTTTATTTGTGTTTTTCTTTTTATTTTCTTTAATGAATGACTGAATCACGGATATTTTAGACCTAAAATATTATTTTAATATAATGCCAAGAAAAACATAATTTTACATTTTAATCAAAAGAATATGATCTTTTTTTTAATTTGTAACCGTGATGTTATCAACGATAAAAAAGAAACACTTAAATAAAATTAACTTGATCAAAAATTATATACTTTTATCTAATATAAGAATAACAAAACAGGTTAGCAGCAGCAGCCAGTAACAACATATACACACATCAAAAAAAAAAAAAACACACTTATTATCGCTCAGCTGGTTAAATTATTATTGTGTGTATGGCTTTTATTGTTATATTGCGCTGGTCCTGGCATTCGATAACTAAAGGCCATATAATTGGAGCGAATGCAAAGAATATATGTGTGAATAAAAATGAATATGAATACTCGTGGTATGTATAATGTTAATGTTAGTGGGACTGTGTGTGATTGAGATAGAAGAGGTTGGTATAGAAATAGAGCATAAACATAAATGTAATGAAATATTGTAGCCTTATCTCATACAAGTCGCAAGTCACCTAACTCTAACAGTACGCTCTAATGTCAGAACTCTTTTTGGAATATACATCCATATACAAACGATTACACATCCACACACACACACAAATTTATATATGTACATATATATTTATTCTCAAACACTAATAATATCTTCTTCTTTTTTTTTGCTATTTTCAATCAACTTTTTTTTTTGTATGGGTTATATTGTTCATTTGATTTTATAATTTAACACCAATTATATATATATATATATAAATATGTATATATTTTTTTTTGATTTTGCACAAATATTATTTAGTAATTATAAAAACTATAAGCAAATAAATGCTGCTTATTTTATTAGTTTAATAATAGTTTGATTTACGGTTCAAGGACACATACTTTGACCAGAAACTCCTTCGTCGTCGCTACCAATATCAGACATCACTACCCCAAAACCAAAACCAACACACTAAACAGTACGCAACCTTACCCAACACGAGCTATTCAGAACAGCAACACCGCGCAAGCCAGCGGTGTTATATTTTAATTATTATTATGTTGGTATTTATATTTGAATAAAATAAATTATGTGGTGGTAGTGCATGTTATATTCTACTGAAGTAGGGCGAGGCGAAGAATTGAAAATTACTGTAAGTGAGTTAAGGAGCTGTTCACAAAATATGTCACGCTAAAAATCGGTTTTTGTTGACTCCCCCTCCCATTGTCATGGTCTGTCACGCTTGGACCTAGCGTGACATCACGTTTTCAAAAAAAAAAAAAACGAAACAATAAAAAAACAGCTGCAAATGGATTGGTACATGACTTCAATTTTCGTAAACGTTTATATTTTCACGAGAGAAAATTCTGCGTTCAACTGAACTCGAGAGTCGTTTTATTAACAATAATTTATGATTATTACCAAAAAATGAAAAAAAAGAAGAAATAATTAACTGACACCACTATCGATAATTTCATGAAAAAATATGTATGAGAGCAAGTGAAATAAAAAATACAAACTTTGAATGAGAGAAAAATGTATCCTTTACCACGAAATTTGCAAAGTACAGTACGATTTACGATTTTCTAATTCTGGCAAAGATAAACTCTTCACCACTTCAAGTTCAAGCATTTATATGTTTTATCCCGTTCGCACTCATACATTTTTTTTTACCACAAATAGAAAAATAAACTCTACATTATAATTTCAAGAAAATGTAAGTTGTAATAGACTAGACCATAAGGCGTCGAACTTTTTTGTATTTATCTCAAACGTAGGCAGTGGAGCAACAGTAGTAGTGTAGCAATAGTAAAATAGTTAAAATAATTGTAACCAGGGTTCCTTCAATAGATCATTTGTATGATATCGCTCACGACAGAGGACTCCACGTTTTATGGACATAATGTTAGTCACGGTTTAATTTAAACATAATTAACGTCACGTTGTTCTTGCTTGTAATGAATTTAAAAACACGTTATGCCCTGTTTTCAGTGGTGCGTTCGTTTCTTTGTTTGTACCAAAAAAGGCCAAAATACAGAAAAAAAAACCGCATTAATAACAAATTATAAAGCGAAATGTTTAAAAGATGTCATATTTATTAAAATTTCATTGTTTTGTTGTCTTGAATTCATGAATTTGTTCTTTGTTTTCACCGGGGCATTCATTAATGTCCCGTTAATGAAAACGGGGCATTAGTTTGTTGCAAATTTCATCAATCTCAACAAAAAGTTTGTGAAACATGATCTATAGACGTTGGCAAAACTTTTTATTCTGCCAGACGTCGCGTCGTATGTTTCAAATATAAAAATGCATTTTAACATGGAGATAATAAGTATATTAATTTTAATTAATCTTACAGTTAATATATTTGTAATTA
>JAABKK020021084.1:0-12588 GCA_011634745.2 Catotricha subobsoleta | reverse complement strand
CAAGTAAATTGGGATACGCATCACCATCTGTAGCAACGTATTCTTCATCGCCGAGTGTAGCTACTTCATATATTTCTACACCAGCTAAATTATCATATACCGCACCTGCATTAACAAAATATGTATCGACACCAGCAATTGATACATACTCATCTGGTGATATATCATCGTCATATATATCTGGAGCAAGTAAATTAGGATACGTATCGCCATCTGTAGCACAGTATGTCTCATCACCTAATATAGCAGCTTATTCTTCACCGAGTGTATCGACATCATATGTATCCGCTCCCACAAATCTAGCTTACGCTGCACCTGGGGCAACAAATTACGCAACCTCATCAGCTTCAAATGCTTACTCCTCTGGTTTAGCATCAGCCTCATATATTGCTGCTCCCGCCAAGTTATCTTATAGCACGCCTGCAGTTACAAAATATGTTTCATCACCAGCTGTGGCCACATACTCTTCTGGACCAGCTATATCATCGTCCTACATATCTGGTGCAAGTAAATTGGGATACGCATCACCATCTGTAGCAACGTATTCTTCATCGCCGAGTGTAGCTACTTCATATATTTCTTCACCAGCTAAATTATCATATGCCGCACCTGCATTAACAAAATATGTATCGGCACCAACAGTTGATACATACTCTTCTGGTCCAGCTATATCATCGTCATACATATCTGGTGCAAGTAAATTGGGATACGCATCACCATCTGTAGCAACGTATTCTTCATCGCCAAGCATAGCTACATCATATATTTCCACTCCTTCGAAATTAACTTACAGTACCGGAGGACTTGAAAGATACGCATCCGCACCGGCCTTAACCTCATATACTTCAGGATTATCTTCAGCATCATATATTTCTGCCCCGGGCAAGTTAGCTTATAGTACACCTGCGGTTACCAAATATGTTTCACCACCAGCTGTGTCCACATACTCTTCTGGTCCATCTATATCATCGTCATACATATCTGGTGCAAGTAAATTGGGATACGTATCTCCTTCTTTAGGTCAATACGCAGCATCTTATACATCTGGTCCAGCAATATCGTCCTACTCATCTGTTCCAGCAATAGCTTCTTATACCTCTGGTCCCGCATTGTCTTCATCTTATTCGTCATCCCTAAACAATTTGGCGTATGTCGCACCTTCTGTCACAAAACAAGTTTCGTATTCACCTAGTCCATTAATATCTAGTGGTTATGTTGCTGGTAATGGGTTAACTTCAAGCTCATTATATGGTCACCAGAACTTACATGCATTATCAGGATCAGCTTACAGTACCTTAGGATCAGGACTATTAAAAAACAATTTACAAGTATCAAATCTGAGGTATGTATTCTTTCATATTTATCCAAATATATTTTTCGCATTTTTAGATCTATATATATTTTTTCTTATTAGATATGCCCCAACTCAGACATTAGTTAGCCCAGTTTCATCTTATTCCTCATCATTAAACAATCTTGCATATGTTGCACCATCTGTCACCAAGCAAGTTTCGTATTCTTCTAGTCCATTATTACCTGGTGCTTATGTTGCTGGTAGTGGTTTAACATCTTCAGGAATAATCTCATCTGGGTTATCATCTGGTGTATCGTCTTATGGCTTAACTTCCGGTTTATCAAGTGGATTAGCAACATCCTCATTATATGGTCACCAGAATTTGCATGCACTATCAGGATCAGCTTACAATACCTTAGGAGCTGGAATATTAAAAAATAATTTACAAGCATCAAATCTGAGGTATGAGTTCATACTCATATTTTACCAATTTTTTTTTCTTGCAGTACTATATATATATTTATTTTCCTATTAGATATGGCCCAACGCAGGCGTTAGTTAGTCCAGTTTCATCTTATTCATCATCATTAAACAATCTTGCCTATGTTGCACCTTCTGTCACTAAGCAAGTTTCGTATTCCTCTAGTCCATTATTATCTGGCGCATATGTTGCTGGTAGTGGTTTAACATCTTCAGGAATAATCTCATCTGGATTATCATCTGGTGCATCGTCTTATGGCTTAGCCTCTGGTTTATCATCTGGTGCATCGTCTTATGGCTTAGCCTCTGGCTTATCATCTGGTGCATCGTCTTATGGCTTAGCTTCTGGTTTATCAAGTGGATTAGCAACATCCTCATTACACGGCCACCCAGGTTTAATTACAACTTCAGGATTAGTATCATCTTCAATACATGGACGTTCAGGCTTACTTACTTCAGGCTTGGCTTCATCTTCATTACATGGTCATTCAGGTTTAATTACATCTTCAGGATTAGGATATAATTCTTTAGGAACAGAAATATTAAACAGTAACTCTCACTTGTCTAATCTAAGGTATTATCTGATATTCACCTAAAAAAATAATATTTTTATTTTTAAATACTTATTATTTTAGATATGCTCAAGCAATTCCTAGTATTACAAAATATGCAACTGCCCCAGTCGGTTTACTCAAAACAGTATCTACAGCTGCAATTAAGCCAGTACATGTTCAACACCATGAGTATTATGTAAGTTTGTGACAATCATCTAAATGTGTGCTTGTATAATTTATATAGAAATGAACTCTCGTTCAATTTAAAAGGTATATTTTTTGAATTGAACGAGAATTCATTTAAATTTTCCCAATTAAGTGGTATTAAAATTGCCATCATGCATCATAAAATATTAATTGCAAAAAATAAATCAAATTTTAAATCCAATTTTTCCTTTCATAATAGAATGATCATCCCAGATATGCATTTGAATATGGTGTAAATGATCCGTATACGGGTGATATTAAACACCAAAAAGAAGAGCGTGATGGTGAAGTTGTTAAAGGACAATATTCTCTCGTTGAACCAGATGGTAATGTACGAACAGTTAATTATTATGCGGATTGGGATACAGGATTCCATGCATCTGTTACAAATAGCAGAGATCAAATTAAAAAAGTAATAACAAAACGTTACTCAAATAAATCATAATAATATATTGGTAACTAGTTTTAGTTTATAACAAAAAGAAAATTACACCAGCAGCATTAAAATCAATAATCATTAACGAAATTTGTATGCTATTTATATACAGTGTTATTTATTGTTTCATTTCTTTATAATTTAATAATAAAATATATAAAATTAATATTTTTTTTATTCGTTTTGTTATTAATTCCTAAGTAGTATTTTTTACATCTCTTTTACATATATAAAATATATAAATATATTAAAACAAGAAATGTTTTTTCGTTATACTTATCTATAAAGTAGAAAGATGTTTGATTAGTTTTCAATAAAGTCTATATTATTAAAGTAAGCAAATTAATACAGTACATGATTGATGTTAAATTTTATTTGAACAATATTTTAAATTAGCAATTCTCAATTTATGCTTTGCAGTTTTAGAGAGATTTCGTTCATTAGAATGTAAAAATAAATTGTACCTGTGGACTGTCCATACATGACGTCCACGATTTTAAGTCATTTTTGACCTTGATATTAAAATATTTAAAATTTCATGAACGTCCATAATTAATGTACATCCTCCACCTTATATCTACCATATATGCGATATAGGCGACCGATTAGGGTGCAATATTGGAAGAGGCGCCAAAAAATAATACCTCATATTATACTTTTTAACACAATGATTTATTTATTTAATTTGTTTATAGAATTTCATTTCATTTTTATTTTTCTTATGATAAAAAAGCATTTTGTGTCATCGTCATGTGATATTGATTCATTATTAATTGCTTCATATAAACTTAAAAAATTCACTAAAATAAAGCATTAAAATTTCTAAATAATGTCAGTCGCTGAAAAATTATTAATAATTGTATCTGATAATAAGATATTATGTTAAAAACAAATAAATAATAATGAATAATTGAATTGAATTGATTTATTGTTTCAAAATAGTTAATTTTCATTTTTCACGATTTGGTGATGGTCATTTATTTTACCATCCGGTGTAGCAAGTTTCTTGAAATTAAGAATAATAAAAGAAAATATATAAGAACTTAACTACAATATTGTAATACAGACTCATATCGGTCTATCAATTATATCAATTGCACATGAACGGGCCAATCAAATTAATTAAGAGTAATAGAAATGTTTTCTAACGCAAAAGTATGGAAAGTAAATATATAAAAAATAATATAATGTGCCACGTATATATAATTAATTTTGTGATTTCTAATTGAACTCGTAAAATAATGTGTAATTATATTTATAATTACATTCTTCAATTACATCCAAAAGTGAAAAAATATACCATTTTTCTAAAAAAAACAAGCTGTAAATGGATTCTCGAGAAGAAATATTATTTTATGGGGTTTCGATTCGAGGAGGTTAAAGATGACCTTCAATCGACCCACAAAAAAATCTGCTCAGAAAGTGCATACTTACTAGGCAACATTTCCGCATATTACCAAAACGAAATGGAAAAAAAGTGACTTTCGCTCCACCCTAATATACGAGTACAATGCTGAAAAATGTTTAAAAAAAGAAAAAATTGAAAATTTTCCATCAACACGTATAAATAATGCGAACTCAGAATTTCATTTTTTAGTGTGTACCAACGTGTACTACACTGTCTCTAACTCTAATATAATCTTCTGATCAATATCTTGTTATATTATTATTTGGATATATTCTATGAAATAATTTTAGGGCATAGTAATAAATGTAAAAGGATAAGTCCAACTCAGGTAATAAGTAACTATTTTTTGCTTTAAAGATTAATTTGTAATTCTTAAATCGTAAATGAAACGCACATACTAATTGCCTAAATAATTTAAAAAAATCGTTATTATTATAACGTTCAAGCAGGGTCTAATTTAGAGTAGCTACATTTGTTAACTATAACCAATCGGTTTAACCGAAAAATAGCAACGTCTTTGTTTAATTTTTACATTTTAACCGATTTTGATAACGAATATCGAAATTTAAATTTAAAAAAAACGTAATCATTTCGCACTGTTCCCCAGCCTTGAATAAAACATATTTTAAATAGTGTCTGTTTTTAAATTTGGCGTGATTTATTTTAAGACAGAATATATATACTTGATTATCATATTTATTCAAAGATTACATATACTAGTAATGTAAAATCTTTGTATTTAGTGTAGTATTTTCCCGTTAGTTTACTAATGGTAAAGGTAAACTGTATCCTAAATTTTGTGTATGTTGTATCTGTTTTTCCCCTAAAGTAGGTCCTGCCTTCAAGAGAGATCCCTCTACTTAATATACAAGCAATAAAATTTGGTAATACATATAAGATAAAAAAAAAAACATGAAAATAATTTCAACATAATATTTGCTTAATTCAGGTATTTTCTCTTCATAAGTGTATTAAAGCCGAAATGTTCAAAGTGTTGTGACGTACAAATTATTCGTGTTTCGTAGTTTATTAAGGTTTTCGTAGTTTTATCATTTTGAATACAATGTCCGATAACTCATTTTTAAATCAAATAGATGTTACATCAATTCTAAATAATGACTGCCTACTGGAAATTTTTAGTTATTTAAATTGGATTGACTTGATGGCAATATCAGAAACAAGTGAACGTTTTAGAACAACTTTAAATGACTTAAAAAATGTAAAAATAAATTTTGGTTTGTTGCTAATTCAAAGAAATAATCAGTTTCAGCTAAGAGATTTGAACAAGTTGACTCTCTTTGATTTAGTTAAAGCGAAAAAAACCCCTCCAGTATTAGAAGATGTGGAAAAAATACTGAAATGCTTGGGACATTGTGTTGTTGAACTAAAAGTGGATGCAAACTATATCATTGAATGTTTCCCTCTAATTCCACGAATTGGTTTATTTTTTGATTTGATTTTCAAATATTGTAGGCACGGAAACTTAAAAAGCTTACGGTTGAGAAATTTTAAAATGCCTAATAAATTTTTATTCGACAAATACGCGCCCCTCATAAGAAATTTAAATGTATTGACATTATTTTATTCTAATATTGAACTTATTACGTTCGAAAACTTATTGTCACTTTCTTCGAAATTGGTAAAATTGAAACTAGTGCGAACAGAATTAATCGTATTTGATTCATACATGCAATTTATCAGTTTTGAAAAAGTTCCCCTTCTTATTAATGTGTTTAAAGTATCACCTAAATCATTGAAAATAATTATTATCAAAAATTGTCTGGGTTTTTGTGATGAAAAATATGAAATCGAATATCATGATTTTTTAAAGAAAAATTCACAGTTAAAACACTTTGAATATCGCAATAATTCACAAAAACTAGATTTTGAATTAATTGGCTGCATATCATCAAATTTGGAAAATTTTATTTTTATTTCACATTACCATTTTTCTCAAAATTATGATTGTCTATTAAATTTAAAAAAAGTTAAGGATTTAAGAATTTCATTTTCGAGAAAAAATTTTGAACATATTCTTCTATACATTAGTAAATTAAGTGAAACAAATACTCTAGAAGTATTTGGATTAATGGAGGGGAAGGATTCAATGTATGAATATGAAGAGGACATCGATTATTCGCGTATAATGTGCGAGCTCAGAAAATTAACAAACTTGCGTATATTAATTATCAATTATCGAATATTTGGTACACATTTGATTGAACTGGCATTAAATTTACCCAAATTAAAAGAAATTCGAATTTACCATAGTCTATTAATAAAAAATCGATTACGTATATCTAAGAATGACTTTATGGAAATGCTCAATAAAGAAAACAAATTAATGGCATTGAATATAAATTATATAATAACTAATGATTATGACTATTTATAATAAAATCACATTGTATTATTATTTTTGTTTTTTTTTTTCTTCTTGTGCTTATAACACAAATATTATCTATTGTCGTTTTTGTTTTTTTAGCTTTAGTAAAAATAGTAAATATTTTATTGCTTCGACCTATAACTGAAAATGTTTATCATAAACCAAATAATATAAAGATAATTTTATTGAAATCAAATTTTTATCATGAAAAAAACTATGTAAAGATAGTTAAAAAAACTTTTATAAACGCATTTAAATTAAAAAAATAAAAATATGTTAAGTGTATAGTTTAAATTTAAAAATTTACAAGTATTTTTACTTAAAAGTTATTTAAAAAAACAGTTAAAAAATAATTAATAAAAGAAGCAACTTCCATAATCACTTGAAAACTAAATTTTAGTTTGACTGTTCCTAGCCAAATAAAAAAAAATCGGAAATGCTTTTCTACAAATCATTTTCTTCATTTCAACATTTTGTCAACCAAAATTTAATCAGTTAATAATATTTTATATAAAATATAAGTAATTATTATTAATAATGTTATGTTTTGTAAACAATAAAAAAAATCCAAATGGAAATATCCTCAAAATGTTTATTATTATTAAGAAATAGTTTATTTAAAAAATCAGACCGTTAAGAAATAATAATTCCTTTGTTAATTTTAATAATTTTAGTAACAATTATTTAATTTTTAATTTTTTTAAATATTCCTTAAATTTTTTTTAATCTAAAAAAAACTGTTTATTATTATTAAAAAAAAAAAAAAGTTCACAAAATATGAGGATTTGATAAATATACTAATCACGTTTTTAAAAAAAACCTCATGGTTAAAAAAAAGAGTAATATTTAGACAAAATGCAATTCAAAAAACAATGGTACCGGCGGCTCTGAAAAATTCGATCCACCCTACTGTGCAGGAGCAGGTACATAATTAATATAATAATATTAAATATTTATTTATAGATATTAAAATGTTTTTATTCAGTGTATAATCACAACAAAAATACTATTTTATTTATTTATTTTTATTAATTAAATATATATGTTTTAATTCTGTTAATGAAAAACAAAACAAATTAAATGGTTTTTTATTTTTGGTACTTTATAAAATAAATTCCCCTACAATTCTTACACTAAAAACTCATCATTATATTTGAAAATTGTGAATGTGTGCGGTCCATTATTTTTACAAAATCTTATCAATTAAGTATTTTCCCCACAGAAATCTAAATATCGTACCTGAACGGTTGGCCCAAGAGGATTGGTATCTTCAGAAGAATTCAAGGGGGTGTTGATTATGTACCCATCCCCTCCAACTTCCCTCTAAGAAAATTTGTTTTGAAACAGTGGTTTATTCCAAAACTCATCTTTATCAAAACTTTAGGGCATTTTGACGACATATCTATGGACAATTCGCAAGAAATATCCATGATATAATCCGTGGACAAAACCTCTGGACTGTCCTTGGGATTTCCATTATATAATCTCGGACAATTACATCCATGGATGTTTTCAGTTATAAATACACGTGCGGACTTGTATTTATTATGTGGACATGGCTTTGGACTTGTCCCAAGTGATGCAAAACAAACGTTATTTCATTTAGTTTCAGTTTTTTTTTCTTGCGATCGCTCGCATTTATTTTATTTTCATTTAAGTGAAAAAATTATAGATTTTATTAAAAATTATCGAAGAAAGTACAAAAGCAAATGAAGCAGGTACCTTTATAATAATAATTTCGTTTTAAAGTACTATCAGAGAATATCTATAACAAGAAGCGCAAAAGACGATTTTTCTTTGCTCATGTCAAATTACGTATATCTCTTTCACACTTATCGAATGCCTCTATTTCCATCTCTACAAATAGAGGTATTTTAGAGGTATCCATAAGCAAAATTTTTGTATGAAAATGTCACATTTTGCACTTCTTCTTATACATATTCTCTGGTATTATGATTATAATTTCTAATAAAATATTAAAAAAATTAAAATAATTGCTTTTAATAAAGAATGTATAATGCACATACATAGTTTTATCCATAAATTGTATTTCATCATAATTCGCTTTTCATTGTTCATATATACAAAGCAGGGGCGAAGTGGGGCGGACTGGCTCAGAAAAAAGGCCTCCGATTTATCATCCTAATTTTAAGTTAAAGGCCTCATCAAAAAAAAAATACATATAAAAAACATATTATTAATGAAGTATTTGAGATAACAAAATCTTTTCTAAAATAAGTCATATTACATATTAAAACTTCAACTCAATTTTCAGAATTTTAATCTCTCACGAAACTCATAGCAACTTCCCTGCTCATGTCAAGGCTCCTTATTAATTGTGAAGCGGAGGTGATTCTTAATGTATTTAAGAACAAAGAAACATCGCTTGCAAGTAACTTGAATTATTGAAAATGCTAGCATTTATTCTGAAGAATGTGAGATATGGTAGCAGCAAACTGCACACTACTTCCTGCTTCTAATATTTTTCTTCTGAATCTTTATCAATTTATTCTTTAAAATGAAGAGCATAAAAGAAGTTTAAAAAAATTATATGATGCATAAACAGAAATATGTATAAAAAAAACGAAGATTATTCTTCAAATTTAAATTGTATTATTTATATTAATTCTATTAAAAAAATCAGAAATTAAAAAACTGAAAAAGCCTAACTTGTCAATTTCTAATAGTTATATTAATTTTATTAAAGCAAAATAATAATAATAATAATAATAATAATAATAATAATAAATAGGAAAAGCCTCATCCTTGTTTCACGGGTGGTTTATATGTATCCCCACAGAAATCTAAATATCGTACCTGAACGGTTGGCCCAACAGGATTGGTGTCTTCTGTAGAGTTCTGATTTTCATATATTTTTAACGTAATGTATTTAGAATATTTTATCTATTTTTATATGCCTCCCTGAAAGTAATAGATTATTTATAAACATAACCAAAACTATCTGGGGGAGAAATATTCATTATTTTTACAATTCTATTTTCTTTAATTAAATAATACTTTAATATTTTTAAATCTTGTTTCAAGAATATATTTCATATTTACTTTTCATTTATTTTCTTAAAACAGTTAGAAATGAATATTGTAAGAAAAAGTGATATGAATTCTTCTTGGGAGATTGAATAACTATTTTTAAAAATAGATATAAAATAAAACGGGGGAATTTTAGAAACCCTATAAATACCTTCCACAAACTAGATAAGTTGTCAGTGACTTATTATATGTTAACGGTTAGATAATAAGAATATTTGTGTGAAAAGTTTGAAGTGATTAAATAAAAATTATAAAGTAAAAAGAATTAGTTGAATTTTAAATTAAATTAAATAAATAAATCTTGAAGTAGTTCCAGCTTCTACACTTCAGAAGAATTCTTCGTTATTTCAAGGGGGTGTCGATTATGCACCCATCCCCTTCGACTTTCCTCTAAGAAAAGTTGTTTTAAAAAAACAGTGGTTTGTTCCAAAACTCATCTTATCAAAACTGACGATCACTATTTTTTTTTTCACAAATTTTGACACAATTTTTCTAGCATAAATCCTAACAAAAAAATGGGTGAGATTAAAAATCCGTTTTTTCTTATTTTTTTCAAGGCCCCGAATATATATATCACTTTCGAAAAAAAAATGGTAATTATTTTATTACTTTATTTTTAAAAAAAATCAAAAAAAAATCGGCTCTTGAAAATGTATAGGGTTTGAAAACAATCTGTTATAATTTTAATTAAGAAAAGCCGATTTTCTTAAAAAAGTTCGTAAGGTGTGGAAGATTTTTATAAAGTGTGGAAGGTTTTCTATGTGAAACTTCTTCCATCATCCACACATTACAAAAATCTTCCACATCTGATGAAAATCTTCCACACCTTACAAAAATCTTCCACATCTTACGAAAATCTTCCACACCTTACAAAAATCTTCAATGTGTTAAAAAAAATTCTACATCTTATAGATATTTATAAGATTTTCGTGTAGAAGATTTTTCTAAGATGTGAAAGATTATTTTGTTATAGAAAATGTATACACTTTACTGTTCGTAAAATAAGAAAAAGAATAGGCGGTATATAACAAAAATAAAGTAGTGTTCCAATTAATTGGCAGCTTGTTAGGAACTAGAACTCATATCTTAAATCTGAAAATAACGTTCGTAATTAAATATGTCGAAAAAAATTTTTTGGTTTGAAATTAAAAACTTCCAATAAGTAAGTATGTGCAATTTATTTCTAATAAAAACATATATTTTAAAACTATTTTAAAACAAGCTGCCAATGGATTGGTACACGACTTCATTTTTGTAAGAAATCATAAAAATGTCGATGTTCCCAGGTTCAAAAAAATTAGCCAGTACATATACATATTTTCACAGAAATTTAATTCTGCGTCTTTCAGTATATTGACCAATAAAATCCGTCCGGCCACACCCGAGTTCCAACTCAATATGCAAAAAAAGTGCAAAAAAAAATCAGTAAATTGGGCTGCAAAAACGAAGTAGTTCAAAAAAAAAAAAATTCGCCGTCTTTTGGTATATTCACCATAAAAATCCGTCCACATGCATCG
The DNA here is from genome assembly GCA_011634745.2 of Catotricha subobsoleta. Lineage (NCBI taxonomy): Eukaryota > Metazoa > Arthropoda > Insecta > Diptera > Cecidomyiidae > Catotricha > Catotricha subobsoleta. The sequence continues at coordinate 1,255 of JAABKK020021084.1, read as the reverse complement.
GAGAAAAAAAAAAAATTGTTAAACCATAAGTACTTGATTTTTTCCAAAATTCTCAGAAATGAAGTAATAATTTCGTATAAAATTTAATTAAATTACCAAAACTAAACTATTACGTTAATTAACGTATAAATAATTAATTTAGTTTGATTATAAATTGTGTGTTTAAAACTGCTTATAAATCATTTAAAAATCATAATTTTAGAAATGGCTTTAAAATCATATTTGTAAATCCTTTATAAATTTTTCTCGAAAAACCAATTTATAAAATAATTTATTATATGTAACGATTTTAAAATCATTTATAAAGGATTTATAAATTGTAAGGAATATTGTATTCATAAAGTTTTTTTTAATACATAATACGTAATGAGTCAGATAGCATAAACGATAAGAGCGCGACATTCTAAACTCACAATGTAGGTTCGAATCCAACTTAAGGTTAAAAAAATATAATGAAAAAGAAAGTAAAATGAGAAAAAAACAATCTTTTTTTTTTTTAATTTTTAAAAATCCATAAATTTTTTTTAGAAATGTCGTTAAAAATCTTTTTTTTTTAAACTATAAAATACACAATTTTAAGATGATTTCTTCAAAATGATTTATAAATCACGATTTTTAAATTAAAAAACGTAGTCATCAGAGAACAATTGATACATATCAATTGATATATATCATTGATATATATCTAGATATATATCAAAGGATATTTTGCTGTTTGATATTAATCAATTAAAACATACTAATATTTTCATTTTTATATTTTTGAATTTATTAATTTATTTTTTAATAATTTTGTTTATTTTAAATTAAATGTAATGTTTACATTATATTTGGAATTTGATTCAATTGCTGAGATAGAAAAACGAGCTTAGCAGTTTTATCATTGTCTAGTCGATTTCGTAGCTTATTTTGAATTAATCCAAATTTCGAAAAGGTTACCTCGGCGGATGATGATGATGATATAGCAGTACATAACTGTTCTATCAACTCAATACTTTTAAGGTCAATCATCAACAACTTTTCTTGTGCGCGCCACCATTGTAAATCTGTCATTGTTGTAATGACTTCAACGGAAAATGATGATTTAGAGAAAGGCATTGTTCTACCTTGATATTTATAAAACAAGCTCATAAATTTCAAATTGCTCCTTTCTTCAAGATATTTTATGCCTTCTTGTTGTTCGTCTAACGTTAATTCTACTTTCTCGTTATTCTCATCCAAATTGTAAGCAAACATTCGTGGACTTATAAGATAC
>JAABKK020021073.1:0-18480 GCA_011634745.2 Catotricha subobsoleta | reverse complement strand
TGCTGATGATGTTACATTAATAAAAATTCTGAGTGAAAACAATTTAATGGTGGTTTCTTTAGCAACTTAAGTTGTGTATTAAGTTCATACTTCTTGATTGTATAAAATACATACCCTTGTATGGAATAAAAGCTTTAAACCATATTAAATAATACTATTACTGGTATAAGTTAGTCAAAACGCACCATATTTTTTATTTTCATACCATTAAGGGGTATACATTTCATATTGTCAAAGGATAATTTTTAATAATATTATATAAAAGTCATTTTTGGCATTTCATCTAGTAATAGCTTCAGATATTTTATAATTTTAAATAATAAATATATAATTATAATATATTACTTGGAGAGATGGTATTCCTTAGGTATAGTTAGTACATTGGATCGAAAATCGCAAAAACTATACAACTAATATAATACACGTACGTATTGTATAAAAAAAACATCATAAAGTATATTATACTAAGAGTATACAATATTTTATATCGAAGAAGAGTATAAAAAGTATAATAAGTATGCTTACAGTAAAATATTCAATACCTTAGTATGCTTGTTTAAATATAGCTTTAAATTTATCAAAAATATACTATTCCATGGTATATAATATTTTATACCCTGACATAGTACATTCTGTACAATATGCATATTTGCAGGAATGACAGAAATATTTTTGTTTTGTAATTATTGAAATACAAGTTAGAAACTACTTTTAAAAAATTAAAAAAAAAAAAAACAAATACAAAAGAATTTGGATAAACCGACGAAAATAAATGGGGGTATTCACTTAAAATTGTTTAAGTCGCGTACCTTGCGTAAGTTTTGACGTTTCGTTCACGTGTAAAAAAAAAACAGACTTACGCGATTTGCGAGGTTTACGAGGCATATACATACGCGTTTTAGCCCTAATATTTTCTTATAAATATTTCCAATCAATGAATAACAAAACAAATAAAATACAAAATGCATTTTTTTAAATACTTTTATAGCCATCCTTAGGAATTATTAACAGATTGAGGCGGAAAGTCGTCGTCTTTGAACTGTTAAAGATCACATTGGGCTATTTTCCCAAGATTCGCAGATATTACCACTATACGTAATTTGGTATCGCTGTAATGTAGTTTTGCCCACGTACAGTGGTGAAGATTTGCGAATCTTGAGAAAATAGCTCATTGCAGAAGGAAATTGAATACAGCATTGACTAAGTGTCAAAAAAACTAAATCGTTTTTTTTTTTTTTTGTTAAAGGAATTTATATAGATATTTAATTTTATGGGAAGGTTTTGGAATTTTGTATAAACTTCTTTCCTTTAATATTTTTAACTTATAAAGAATTTGTATAAACTCCTGTGTATCTATTTTCTATAAGTAAGTATTAATATAATAATATTACACTAAATATTTTGTCCTAGATATTTGCAAAATATTTTACGTATATACTTACAATTAAATGATCAAATTACTAACCAAAAAAAAATAATAATAATAATAATAATTAAATATTAAACGCAGTAATAATGATTTTTGATTGAATTAAAATAAAAAATAAAAAAACAAAAGACTGTTTTTGTAGACAGAACTTGTTTCGTCATTAAAGTTCATTAATAAAAGTCGACTATACTTGTACTGAATACGACAATTAAGGCTGTTGGTTCTTTTCCGTTTAAAGAGAAAATTTTATGTCTAATTATTTACTTTTTAAGAATGAATTACATTCCTTGAATAAATAACCCGAAAATAAAAATACCGATGCACGCGTCCATATCCGCTTCGAATGTTTATTTGTTTGTAGATACTTACCTATATCAATGCACTCACCATGCATCATCTACTTGACGAATGTGTATCTATATCGCATACAACACATCTAATCCATAAGTAATAAACATATACCGAAGTAAATTTATATTTAAAAGAAAAATATATTATGAAATAAAAATGTTCTTTCACACGTCGCACGAATACACTAAAACGATAAGAAACCGATTTATTCATAAATAGGTATGTAGCAGTAGAGGTTTTTTTTTGTCTAGTTCCGATTCAAATAGTGGGTTTATACCACCGGGTGCATTTTTTCTAAGAAATGCATTTTTTTTTTCTGATTTTCTATTGCACGTTACCGGTGCACTGTCTTTTTAATAGCGGACATACACACAAACATACAAGTATTTATACTTTTTGTATGTAACCAAATGTTCACTTCGGTAGATAACAGAGCAAAAAAAAAAAAAATGAGTAACAATAACTAGGTTTTTTTTTTATTTCTTCTTTTTTATATAATATCACCGTAACAATACGGATGTACTTACAATACCATATATTGAAGATAATAAAAAGGATGCCACATTTAAAAACGGAAATCAGCACATGATGTGTGAGGTCAATATTTTTTTTTTTGCAATTTTTGATTGAATATTGGTTTATATAAAAAATAAAGGAAAAAATTAAGGTAGAAATATCAATTTGAGATAACTTACCCAAATGTATTTTTGGTCTAAGTATCTTTTAGCAATAATATAATTAAAAAGCAAAATGATTATAACAAGTAAGTACCTACATTTAATAATTCTATTATATTTTGAATCAATTACTGATAACATTTATAGATCGTAACATGAAAAATTATTATTAGAAAAAAATTGGGTCTCATCCTCATTTTTTACTATCATACTCATTTTACTGTATCCTTGATATATTTCAATTACATACTCTATAAGTTTATACCGTATATTACTTAATGAATTCAGACATTATATAATTAATTCAAGCATAAATTATTAAACGGTGAAGAGTTTAAAGACATTATCTAATTATATAAACAAATAATTCATATCGACTTGTGAAATTGCACACAAACTCACTCGTTTACTGACTTTTATTACAGCATTCAAATTAAAAAAAAAAAAAAAATAATAATAATAATGAATATATCCTAAATAGAAAACAAAAATGACGCTATATCTCGAAACTCTGAAGTAATAAAGTTTGTGTCATAAACATTTAAAAAAATATAAAAATATTACTTTGTCTATGCCACTTATGGTTCTCACACACATAATTCTCAAATATGGTATTGTCAAAAATATTAAAAAAAATAAAATAAATAATAACATCAGTTTCATATTATTGTTATGTTAATGTTCATCTTTGAAAATATATATTACCTATCTGGTGTTGCTGTTGCTGTATGCCTCGATTACTTATATTCAACAACCAAAGTCCAAAAGACCAAAACCATATAAATTATGATGCTACTTACTTATACAATGTGTGGGCATGCAAGTTTTTATTCGAATTAAATTTAATTTAATTTAAATACTACATAAATTATAGCTCAAAAGTTCATCTATATGCGGCGGATATAAAATATAGATTTTAAAAAAGTTGGTAACTATACCTATATGTATTTTATGAACTTAAGATCTACAACTCTGCACCACACACAATCACAATAATATTGATGTATTTCTATTTCATTTCTAATTTCGTGTGCATAAGAAAATACTTACTTAATATCTAACTAAATAAGTTTTTTTTTTTTCTTTACATATAATTCCATCTTCTAAATTTTTATGATTGATTAATAAACGCATTCCTTCATAATAATAACAAATATATTAAACAGTTGTTAACCCTTTTTTTTTGTCTTTGCGTGTTAATCAACATACACTCATCGTCATCACAACAAACGGTGCAGTATCTTTTCAGATAATATATTATTAAAACGACCTTGTGTGACGTGAGAAATTCCAATTGAACCCTCTTCCTTTTTTTAACTAGAGATTTTTTTACAAACTACTTTTTTTATTATTATGTTCTTAGTTTTTTATCTTAATTACCTCTGAGGCATAGTTTTTTTTTTTTTTTATATATATATTTAAAGACTTTTTGAATGGTGTCGTCTACACACCAAACAAGTCTAAATTATTTATATCGAAGAATTATTTAAATGTTAAGGAACAGAAAAAAGCGAATAAAAAGAGTTGAAAATTATTTGTGGTATGTCCGTGTCGCACGGCGCGATACATGTTCGAAAATTAATTTAAAGAAAAAAAAAAATCAAAAAAAAAAAAAAACAAATTAAATGATCGCCATATCGTCATCATTATATTGTGATCTTTTCCGATGGACGATTCGATATCTATTACCCAAATATATTTAACTAACTGTTTGGGTGGCATAACGATATTTGTGTGATTTATAGAATCATATAAATTTATATATGATTAGTTAAAACTAATAAAAGATTTTGCGAACTAAGATTTGAATTGAGTTGGATAATTTGTCGGCATTTTTTTTTTCTTTATTTATTTATTTTATTACTATTATTATTGGTGTGTAGTGTAGCATGGACCCTTGTTTGTGATTGTTAATTTGCGATGTGTTTTTAATCATCGGTTAGGTACCACCCCTATAGCCAGAATCAAAGGCAGCGACAAGATTATATTCTTTTTATTTTGTTTTGTTTTTTTTTTTTATCTTTAGTTCATTTTTGCTTTAAATGTTGCACCAATCTGAATTTATATCGAAGTAAATGGAACTCAGCAAGAGAATAAAGGCTAAATTAACAAAACCATTTTAGCCGCCTATTTTTCTAAATATCAACAACCAGAGTATAATAATACATTTTTGTATTTATTGTGTGCTGTTGCACCATACGTATGTTCATGCAGTCAATAGTAAATACAATATCACTATAGAATTCAGGTGTGTGTGGTCATCAGAAATGAAATTCAAGAAAGTTAACAACAACAACAAAAAAATACCTTTAATAATCACCTTTGAACGCCCCCAAAAAAAGAAACTGAAAAGGAGACGACGACTTAAATTGCTATCTTGTTGGCTAGAAAGAAAAATGACAGTATTTTAGGGTCATTTTAATTGATTTGTCAAAATTGTGTGTTGTTTTTTATTTATTTATTTTATCTTTCTTTTTTTTTTATTTTTGCTGTTCGTTTTACTTTGATTTTATTTTTTTCGTGTCAGGTATCGTGAGATTTTTCAAGCCATATTTTTGGTGTGGCAACGTTTGTTTGATAATATTATGGTGTTGCTTCAAATGATTATAGTCATGAAAGCATAGGGTATCTCAACTGATATCTCATTGTAAAATTTACTCATGAATTTGGAGAACAAAAAATGTTATGCAGCAGCTATAATTAACATAACACAGAAATCTTTAGACTATAAGATATCATACATTTATCTTAAGAAATTTTTCGTTTTTTAATCGTGGGGTAATTACTTAAAATGTGCACCAGTAGCAGTAATATATTTAACTTTCAGTACGGCTCATAAAATATCAAGGTGCAAGTTGCCTGCATGGATTTAAAAAGATATTGGCAAATTTGGACTATTTGCGAGTAACTTGGGAGTGACTTGTACACAAAATTATATGCATCATGTGTAATAGGCATTAGTAATTGAATTAATTTAAATATCTTTAATTGTTTTAAGCGTGATTCCATGAGCAGCACACAAATTTCTGTTGTTGTTTCTAAATTTACAATCTAGTAAAATACTGCTGCAATCTAACATTATTAAATACCTTCATTTTAGATCTTGAAAAGGTTTCAGGGGTAGCAGTCTATTCCATTTTCGTTAGCAGGTGATTTGGATCCTTATTGTATATATAGTTGTAGATTATAGTCTTGTAATAGGTCGGGTTTGATTCTAGGTACATTTGTCATAACTATAATAATAAATATTTAAAGGTTATAAATCTATTAAACAATAAAATACAAATAAATTCAGATATTAAAAACCGTATTTCCAAAAAACTAGATTTTCATATTTAGATGCACAAAACATCTATAACATCCATGACATCCATAACATCAAGACATAAAAATCTATATTTTTTTGGGGACATGGTTTTTAATATTAAGAAAAGATGAGTTAAAGAATAAAACCACTTTTTTAAATGGTTTTTAATCTTTTAATTTATATTTGATTTTTTACTGTTTTCTAACTTATTGTGACAGCATATAAAACATCATCATACAGATTTGAATGATTTTGGAAACATATCAATATTTTTTACGCATACATATTTTCTAAACACCCTATAACCTAAATTATACATATGAAAAATATGGAAGGAACTATACAACCAGATAACCGGGCTATACTATAAATAAACTCTTATTTTCTTTTTCGATACCCAGAAATGAAAACAAAAAAAAAATCAATTCCGTATTTTTATCACATTATATTTATATTTTTTTTGTATTTATTTGATGATTTATTTAGACTCTGAACTACACCAATTTTATGTGGTGTGTCGGCCAAATACAAAGTTAAGGTAAGTTCTTTGTAATTTCCCAAATCAAGAGAGAGAAGAAAAAAAAATATATCAGAAAATTCCTCATAATATGCCAAGTCATAAGTATATATAAACACAAGAACAAAAACCGAATTACTCTTTGTTTTCTTATTACATATGACATACCTGCAAATATTGAGACTATTAGAATCAAAAAACGTTTATTCCATTTGCGCTGACAAGCGATTTTGTACCATATCGCTCTATACAATTAGGATCAAAATCGCCTGCCAACGCAAATGGAATAAACGTCTTTTGATTCTAATAGTTTCATATATTTTACTACTTTCTTGTATTATTTTATTATTTATTTTTTATTTTTATATTTATTTATTTTTTTTTAAAAGACATGTGATTTAAAATAAAATTTTGCACATATAACAAACAGATTAGGTACTGGTAGTCACAAACTTATAATGCAGTGATTACGATGTTTATTATATTTTTTGTAAACCATATAATTTATATCTAATTTGGAACATAAATAATTGGTTGTATTGCATTCCAATATTTATATATCTGAGTTCTGACCTCACCTTGTGTTATATAATTTATATTTATGATAAGATAAGTTCCATGTTGATGTAGGTATGGATGTTAAATGTCGATTTATTTTTCTATTTTTCGTTAATTATCTAACTAATTTCTTGTGATTTCTTCTAGTCATCTTCTTCAAAGAAGTGTACCCATCAAAACTGACAAAACTGTATACGATTATATAATTCGTAAATATTTACAAATATTTTTATTCAAATTTTAACCAAAAATTGTTTAAGGGAAAAAATGTTTTATAATAAATCTAAACAGAAATACACATCTTGTGGCGGCAGATGTAATATGCGGCAATTGATTGGTTTTTTTTCCTCCTATTATAAATGAACTTATTATAAATTAAACCTAGCGTATATAAATTTCAGTTTTAAGTATATTTTATTGGTAGGCTTGTAGAGTTGTAGGTACCTTGTTTTGGTTGTTGAAAAAGGGCAGAGGTAAACGACAGATTTTGAGAGTTAACGTATTATGTTTATTTGTCAGTTTAGTTAAAAGTAGTTTCTTCTATTTTTTTTTCTTTTTGTCGATAATTGTCTGTATACAAAATATTTATATATTTAGATGATGAGTGAGTACATGTTATATCAAAAAGAAAACCGTGTCTAATTTTTGATAAAATAATCAGTTTTACACAAATCATCGGGTACGTGTGTAAATTTAGAACATATGACGATATACCTTTATATTATTGTGTAATTTATACTTATTCATTGCTCGTGATATATTATTTATGGTTTTTGCGTCTTTAGTTGCTTAATTCTAATGGAGACTTCATTCTGTAGTCTATCTGATAATTTGATATTATTTTAAGGTCAGTTGAAGTTTGATGGATACATACGTTATCAACAGTTATGATATCGATTATCTTAGTGAAACACAATAGTCGTATTCAGTTAGTCTCTTATTTAGTTTTGTTTTTGAATCAATATTCTAATTAAATAATTTTAATCAACGGGATTCTAGTTTCTAGGTCATAGAGTTCGGATTATTGTTAAATGTACGCGATACGTATATTTAAGCAACAAATTCATAACAGATTTAAATTTAAAATGTGAATAATGAGTTAATTTTTTTTTCTCAATCAATACAATAGTAGTTACAGGAAATTTAAAATGTGTCTGGCAAAAGAAATTTAAAAAAAATATTTCCTAAATATCTGTTTTTCCAATTTTTCGGTAAAATATTTAAAACATAAAATATCGGTTCTCATCGCTCAAAAAAAAAAAAATAAAAGAAGAACTTAAATTTGTCCAATTCAAAACTAATAAAAAAAAAAATATTTAAAAATTCCTAAAAATTCTCAAAAACAATCAATCAAGAGCTCATTCCATCCTCAAAGATATTTCCAAATTCTCACGTTTTCAAATATTTTTACCAGAAGGTAAATGAGATTTAGATTTCGGTACGTAACGTAAATTTTTTTCTCATTGAGCAAATGCATCATAAATCTGTTTATAATGCAGTAAAATTCTACATAATAATAATCAACGTGAAAATAATTCCATTGTATTGAACACGTACAGAAACAGAAAGCATAGTTCTCTAATGCTTAAGAAAAAGATGAGAAATAAATAAATAAGCATGAATCTGTACATAATAATGCATATAAAGAGAAACTAAACTACCTAATATGTACCTTCTCAATAAGTATTGACATGTAGTTCCGAGGACCCTAATTTATCTAATCACATTCCAACATAAACTCAAGCATAAATATATCTTGGCAATCAACACCCATAAGAAGAAAAAAAATCTTGATTTTTTGCACATAGCAACATAAGGTATTATGAATTCTGCATATCGAACTCATTTTTCACATAATTTTTATTAATAATAATCACGAGAATATCTACTTACTACATGTAGATTATTGAATATATATATAGTTTCTTTTGAAAAAAAAAAGAATATATATTGCCGACAATAAAATACAAATTTTTCGAAATTATGCTAACATGGCGTGGCTTATACCTACTTATCAAGACCACAACATCCATATAATCATACTATTATTAGTTTTTAGGTAGTTAATGTATTTAATGTTGTTTGAGGTAGGTTATGCCTATATAGGCAATAGGCATACAAACAGGTAGATAATATGAGATATTAAGCAAGCAAAATGACTATATATTATCCTATTTCCATTCCATTCCTATCTAATGTACTATTAAACATAAAAGAATATCTACTCGTATGTATTGCATGTATATTAAAGTACAAAAATCAGCATATATTTCATGTAATGCCTAACTATGTTACCGTTTTACAGTGCATTGAAAATAGAAATAGAAACTTCTATAGTGTAGTTAACCGAAAATGAAAAGTAAATAATTGGCCAGGCTTTGAACAATATTCAAGCCAATAGTGGAATAAAAAGAAAAAAAAAATATGTATATATAAAATAATATAAATCCTTATGCTGTTTATAATGCACCTGAATGTGTATTTTCTTTTTGGCAATGACATTGACCGAAATTTTAATGACAATTGAATTATGCGGAAAATTGTTTAAAAATATTTTGATGGCAACAAAAGACCGAGACCTTTATAAATATATTTTGTATTTTATGGTATTTAAATGTTGTGGAACAATGCAGAATTTTTTTTTTTTTTTTTGTTAATATAAAGTTTATACTTATACCGATGGAAATTATGGTATTTGTAAGTTTTTGTTTTGTATTGTTGTTATTTTAAATGTTTCATATTTATAAATAAAAATATTAAATTATTACAGCGTTGAACTGTGGAGAATGTGCAATTATCTAAGATAGTATAAGTGATTGGGCTATAAGTATCTGAATTTTGTTTTTTAATATTATCGATATATTTCTTGGACTATGTAAGTACACACTAAATGATAATCGTACTGATTACGTTGTGTTGAGAATTTCATATAATCAAAATTCATGTCTTCATAAAGAATTCAATTTTCTTATCATTTTACTTATAATTTATAATATATATTATATGTGTAAAATTATTTGCTGTCTGCATTATTTTAGTTAATTCATTGCGAAAAACATATATATATATTAATTTTAATAATAGGTAACGGTTAGAAAAGTACAAGTGGAACTTAACAAATATTCTGCAATTTTGATATTATGTACTTGCAAGAAATTTTTCCTTTATATTTTTCTTTTTTATATTTTTCCTTTTTTATCAAGAGGTTCCGATATTATTGTATAATACAGTTCAAGGTAGCAACAAACACCAATTTAAGTATTCAGATCTCTTCTATAGTTAGACCAGCAAAAAGAAGAGTTAAAAAATTAACAATTTCAAAAATATTAAGCTTTTTTGTATAAATTACAGGATTTTGTTTTTACGTAAGTTTTCTTTATCTACTGAGGATGTAATGACAATCCATATTACCAACGGAATAAGCGATTTGCGAAGAATTCAAAAAGATTTTTCTCCATCATTTTATCACATATGGATCTGTCGAACACTCTTTTAGCGTACACGGATGGTTTCAAAGTAAAACAAAGAACAAAGTTTCAAGCGCAATAGGTCTTAATAAAAATGAACTGGGTAAAAAAAAAGTTGATGGCAAAAGTTTTTTTTTATACAAACTATGTTTATATAGAAAATAAATTAATGAATTTTATTTTCTAATTATTTATTGAAAATTTTTGAAACATCGCCTTTAGCGACTTTTTATAGGCATAAAATGAAACTTTCCAAATTTTAAAATTTCATGAAATTTTTGTACTCTGTCTGTAAGAACCACAATATGCACTTAGGGTGGTAATTTTAAACACGAATTATTTTACTGTGCTTGGATAAATATTAGTATCTGTTTGGTAATTATGAACGCGGATATTCACAGAGATGTGAAACTTCTTTAAAAATTAAATATTAGTCTCAAGTACGAGTTTAGGTTATACATATACTCGATAGACGAGAGTAAAATTTAATAAATCTCGGGTTTGTTTGGAAAACTTTCAAAAACTAAAAGTCTTCAAATAAAATTAAAATGTCAACCAAGGAAAAATTAGTATATTAATTAAAATTTATCCGTGATCATAATTACCAAAACAGCGGAAAACATGAATTTTTATTAATGGATTATAAATTATTCGTGTTTAATAAAAATTACCATCCTTAAAGTAAAATATTTCACAGGGTCAATTTAATCACAAAATTTTGAAGATAATATAAAAGCATACTTACCAAATTCGTGAATATAATTTCGTTTTCACACATATTCATTTCATTTAAAATAAAATTATCAGAACATTAAGGTAGTCGACCACTAGTGGGACAGAGCATCCAGCTACATGTATAATATCGATAAATAATAGTAAAATGCTTAAAATCTCAAATATTTTATTCTCATAAATATCTACTGTATATGGTATTGAACCACCATCCATATTACTAATTATTTTGACGATTAAAAAAATCATTAAGGTTTGGTGTCCAATATAATTTTATTATTTAGTACGTTTTGAGTAAAAGCAGCATGGTTCGTAGTTCATAATTTTTGTGATTTTAACTAGTAATATATGCCAAATATCCTTCAAGTTGTATTTATTTTCTTAAGAATTGATTGCTTTTATAGCGATTTATTTAATTATTTGAAAAAAAAAGCATATTACCCATAGTGGGACTCTATTAATTTCTATTCTGCAGCGCCATTTATTCTTCGTTTGGTGTAGGTGATAAAAAAAATACTAAATAGAGTCCCACCACTGGCGTGTAGTGTCCCACCATTGGTATACCTCACCTCTTTGGTTTCACTTTAGGCATAAAATCTAATTCAAGTAAAATTAACTTAATTCCATTAAAACATAATAAAATGATAGGCAAGAAAAAGCCATTTTGTTTAGAATAAAATAATCAATCATTCTAGAGTTTAACATCGGTTCTATGTTATAAAATAAACATACAGCAGCCGCTCAACGGCTAAATATGAAGAAAAAACTGTCCCACCAGTGGTCGATCTACCTTAACTAATACTTGAAAGTTTAAAATATAATTTATCTATTCAATTCAAAGAATATATTAGCAAATCGAAATCGCCCTGTTGCTAAATGCAAATTATCATACATATTACTCATCCGAAACTCTCCACTTGGCGTAAAGTCTCCACTTATGAGCTGTCATGACATTAAAACTATCTGATTGTACGCTGTATTTTTCGATGATGTTATTTGTGAATAATCGTGTCTTGTCTAATTGAATTTAAAACTTCATTCTTAGAAATTAATTATATTTTTGTGCTGTACTATATTTTTCTAGTACATTTTCAACCAATAAATAGATTTACCAAAAACTTTAGAAAGTAATAATGTCTGGATTTGAAGATAACCCATTTGGAGAACCTACGGTCGATAATCCCTTTGCCGTAAGTGACGTATTAAATTACATTTTTTTTTAATACATATTTTGTTTATTTTTATAACTGTAGATGGAACATATTTTTTGTATTTTATTTTATTTGTATTGCGTTTTTTCTCTATCTTTTTACAATATTTACTATATGTGTGTTTTTGTGAATAATTAGGATCCAGCTGTTCAAAATGCTGCCCGTAGTGTACCAAAAACAAATGTTCTAGAAGACTATAATCCCTTCGAAGATGATAATCAGAAAAGATTGCCAAGTTCGGCTGTGTCACCGCCACCACAATCTGTTCCAGCTTACAATCAAAATGTTCAAACAAATTCCGCCTATGGAACAGCTCCACAAATTTCAACAGCCGAATTACAAGTACTTATTATTTATTTATCAAATTTAAAAAAAAAAATGTGAAATTATTTTAACCGCGATTACTTACTGATAAACCGTGTTTATATAATTATAGAGAAGGCAAGAAGAGCTTGAGCGAAAAGCACAAGAGCTTGAACGACGAGAAGAACAATTGCGTAACAGTTCAGCTGGAATACGTCGGAACAATTGGCCACCATTACCTGATAAATGTTGTTTTCAACCTTGTTTTTATCAAGATATCAATGTTGAAATACCATCAGAATTTCAAAAAGTCGTTAGACATCTCTATTATTTGTGGATGTTTTATGCAATGGTATTGGCTTGTAATGTAATTGGAGGCGTTTTACTATTATTCCATGTACCATTTAATGATTATGGGTTTGCACATTTTGCATTGGGACTTATTTATGGATGCCTTTTTACCCCAGCTTCATTTATGTGCTGGTAAGTTGGCTCTTTTTTTTTATTAAATATTAATAAACCTTCAAAGTTATACTAATTCTATTTGAATATTTTCTGTTCAATAATTCGTTCTAAACTCGGAATAGAATATAATTCGAAAGAAATTCATAAATTTATAGAAAAATTAAAATATTCTTATTGAAAATATTATAAAAATATGTGTTATATGTGATACTCGATTACATGTTCATCTAAAATTAATCTCAATCTTCTTTGTTATCAGCTATAGAATATTATAAGCATATGAATCATTCAATTTATTTATCAACCAAATAATCGTATTAGATATGACGCATCGATACTTGACCAATATAATTGTGTGCATTTTGTATGCTTATGATAAACATAACTAATTATTTATTTTCTAAATTTAGGTATCGTCCAGCCTATAAAGCATTTCGTAGTGATTCCAGCTTTAATTTTATGATATTTTTCTTCATATTCTTTTTTCAAATGTTGATGTTGATTTATCAAACAATTGGCGTACGAGGCTCCGGATATTGTGGTTTTATAACATCTATTAGTCAATTCGATGGTACATTATCGGGATTTTTCGTTGGTTTTATAACAACGATAATTGCAATGTCATTTGGAATATGTGCAATTGGCAATTTCATGTTACTAACAAAGGTAAATAAAATTGAATTAGTTTTGAATAAAACTATAACAAATATTGACACTATTCTTACTTACCAAACAGATTCATGCAATTTATCGTTCATCGGATACAGTTAGTATGAACAAAGCACAAGCTGAATTTACCAACGAATTTATGCGTAATCAAACAGTTCAACGGGCTGCAGCTAATGCAGCACAAGCGGCTGTTAGTTCACAATTTAACAATCAAGCACAAAACGCAAATCGATACTAATAATTAATTAAATAACCAATAAAACAATAATTATTACTAGTACTTGAAATTAATAACTGAATTTTAAGCTATTTACTTACATTTACTATATTTTTTATTCATTAATTATCTAAATAATAGCCCATTATTATATTATCATTATTATGAGAAACAAAAATTGAACGATAATCAATCAATTTTACAAATTTATTTTGCTATAATATTTTATTGTAAAATTGTTAAATTAACAAAAAAATTGAGTTAAAAACGAAAATGTTTCAAAAAATCATTATGAATGTTGTGTGTGTGGCAGATAAGGTTTTGGTAAATCAGACCAATTTAAAACAAAAAAAAAAAAAAAACCATCATATTTTCAACCGAACCTTAAACAGCTGTTACCCATTTATTTATTCTTATTAAATCATTATATAAATCGCACGCGTAAATACGTCCAAACACCTTAATCACAGAAACATGATTTTTAATGTAAATCTGTACCAAATAGTTAAAAACATAAATTCAAATTTGTTTGTTGGATTTTTAGATTTAATTTTGATTAGACATGCTTTTTTTTTTGGTAGTAGAATTAAGATTACTACTTTGTTCCATAATTTTAAATATAAATGTTATATTTTTTTCATTATTATTATCAATTATTATCGAATGGAGAGGATAAATTATCAATATTTATGTATATTCATCCATCCATGTAAATATATTAGTTGAGCTAAGAGATAATAGTTTGAAACAATTAAATTAAAACTATCTTCTATGATGTCATAATTAACAAAAAATTATTAAAATTGAAATAAATAAAAAATTAAAAAATTAAATTAAATTTAGATAATAAATAAATAAGAAGAGCTTTTTGTGTTTTCGATGAATGTTCGTTATCAAGATTTTTTTTTTTATGTGAAGTTATTTCCATTAACAATATAAAAAAAATTGAGAATTCATACAGCACATTTCAGATTGCAACGTAATTTATTAAATATAGAAATAATAATTTTTTTCGGTTTTTTTTTTATTATTATTTATTTGTTTAAAGAGAATTTAAATTATAATGCGTAAAGAAACCTTGAATGAAACCTTATATGAAATAAAATGTAACAAGACGGACGAATTTGTAATAAAAAAAAAAAATATAAACGAATCGGCAATGTTCAAAATAACATTTGATACATTTCTGCAATGTACACTTTTAATAAGAAAAATTTTCACTTGAATAAACTCGAATGTATTTTTGTATATTTACGCTTGAATTTCAAACATATTTTTATAATATGAAAGTGTAGACGGGTATATACAATCGAGCATGATTCGTGTACATTTATGAAAGCATTATAGTTTATATAATATATTTTTTTTTTTATTATTATTATTATTATTTTATATCTGAATAATACCGTATTAAATGCTATTTAATTAAATTCAGAAATAACGAATTAATCGAAATTACTCTCTTCATACACAGTAAATGTTAACAATTTCCTAAATAAATGGTTTGCAAATTGATATGTGCTTACATTTGATTTAATTATTAAGCTGTTACTGTTATAAAAAATAAAAAAATAAAATGTAATTATTTACTTATTTTAAGAATATTGAGCTGGATATTTAATTAAAAAAAAAAAAATAATAATAATAATTAAATAAATAATACAAACGTAAAATATAAATATATCATCTAAAAGTAAAATGAAAATGTGACATATTTTTTTATTTGCAAAAATCTTCGAGAAACTTTTAAAATTCATATTCATCATCATTCATCATTCACAAGGGCAGAAACGTAAGAGAATATTATTATCAAACTGAATGATTTTTAATAGAGACTTCGGGGATATATGCAGAAGTACCATTTTCAATAATTGCTATTCTGTGGCTACAGCTGAAATTCAAAAGAGTTTTTAAATCACATTCATCAACGCTACATTTCATTTCATTTCGGTTCAACTATGGGTCTCTTATTTAATAATATTTTAATTCTTTAAGACTTCCTTCCGATTGCCAATTTTATTCAAGGCCACATTCCACGATAATCGTATAATGTACGATACCAAAGACTTTTTTTTTTTTTTTGAATAGTTTTTAGATCTGAAAGTAAAAGAATTACAGAGGTCAACTAGCTTTGTAAATTTTTTGGTTCTAGAGCTATTAACTATCTAAAAAAATGGTTCCGTACACTAATCGTGAAATTGTCCTTCACAATTTTAATTGCTATTTGTGTATGAATTTTTTTTTTTTTTTTTAGATATTTATATAATAATGAAAAAAATAATTTTCACAAAAAAAAAAAGAAAATATATGAATGTTTGTTTGTTTGTCTGTATGTGTGTGTGTACATGTGTCCACCAATTTAAAGCAAATATAATATGTGAGTTTAACGAATTTATTGAACACACGCGCCTAGCATCAAAATTCACCTAATCATTATATTATATTCATATATATGATTTTCTATTCGCTGCTGTAAATTTACTATAACGCAAAGCCTAGAAAATATGTTTTTCTTTTAATTATTATTATCTTATCTTTATATCTTCATAAAAAAATATTTTAGATATAAAGCTATAACAACCAATTTATTTAATAAAAAAATAAAAATAATAATAATAAAAAACACTAAACAAATAACGTAAAAAATATTTTCATCGTTATAATTAATATCTATTAATTAATCTTATGTATAATTAACTATAAGTAAGTAGGTCTAAATGTACCTAAAAAAAAAAAAATATTTCAATACAAAGAATTAAAGCATTTTATTAATTAAAAAAAAAAATATTATTATTATGATTGATGAAAACAAATTCTAAATGTGTTAAAAGCGTGTATAATGTTTATTATATATTAAAACCAATATGAAATTTAAAAAATCTATTTGTTTGATTTCATTACATTTATTAAATTAATATCCTTTTTCCATAGCTGACTCCTGCTTTTCATTAACTATTTTCGCGCTATGCTGATATCTATTAAAGCGAAGGTAGTTCCACCGTAGCCAGGTATTTACCGCGATTTATTTGTGTGAATAAAAATAATTTGAATTAAATTGTTAAATGAAAAGTTTACAATAACAACAATGTAAAGCTAAAGATACTTACATTGAAATATTTTTTTGATAAAATCACGGTTTAGCTTTAATTAAGAGTTTCAATAGTGTAATATTCTTTTATTTTTTTGTATGTTTTCACAATATTTTATCAATTTATTATTACTTACTACTTGCAATTCCATTTTCAATTCAAAAAACACTAAACATAGTTTTTATGTATTTTTTGCTTTACCTTTCTTTAACAGACGATGAATGCGGTCTACTGGAAATATGATTTCATTCGTTTTGAACGTGTTAGAGGTTTGAACGCTTTAGCTAAAATTAAAAAAGAAAAGATATATACATATGGTCAAGGTTCCGATCTGTCACGTAGCATATTTTGGCCAATATCTTGAAAAAAATATAAAATCCTGATAATTTTCTGATCGCACAATATGAAGTCCCCAAGGTCTACATTTCGTACATAAAAAGTTTTTTTTTGTATCTCTGAAGCATCTGAAGTGTCTGTCACGTTAAAAAATTTACGAACTGAGTTTGGAGGTTTTAAACGCTTATAGCTCCGAAACCACCAGAAATACAAAAAAAAACTATGTATGCACGAAACGTAGGCCTTGGGGATCTTCAATCTTCATGTTGTACGATCAGATTTTTTTTACGATTTTATGTTTTTTTTCAAGATATTGGCCAAATTATGCGTGTGAGTGTAACCTGAACCTGACAGATCGGAGCCTTGACCATATACATATTTATTTCGGTCGTAAATTATCTTAGAGATAATGGTGAATTATAATCTCGTGTGTTGAATGCATAAGTAGTTTTTATTCCGAATACTTATTAAATATGTACAATTTATAATGATGAATAAACGGTATTTTTCAAATATTTTTCACAAATATGGTCGATAATCATTTTATATAAAAATATGTATTTCTGAATCAATGTAATGTTTTTTTTTTAGAAAAACATAAATTAATTTTTAAATTACTCGAATCACTTTAAAAAAAACTTCTATTCTTTATTCTTTATGAAAGGAAGTTCATTTGAATTGGCTGCAGGCTGCAGCTGATATTTTATTAGCTATATTTTTAGCTTTAGCCATAGTAAAAAAATTATTAATTTAAACTAATAATAAGGTTTAACTTTTAACACAAAAATGTTTGTATATTCTTTTTTCAAATGAAAAAGCTCACAAAAAAACAGAAACCACAATTTAAATAAAATCTTATTATTGTTGGCTGTTTCAAAGTAAGTACATAATTTGTAAATGATGCGCCCCTAGTGGATTTTTTTTCTGCGAAAAGCATACTATAATAATAATGATTTTATTATGAAATTCTTACTGAAATTAGTATGTTTTATGTATGGTTTTCCATAATCAAATGCATTGTGGACTTATTATAAATTCAGTATTGAAAAAAAAACATATACAATCTATACTCGACCCATACTGAAAACATCTTAAAATAATAATTCCAGATAAATTCCATACTTAATCCAGAAACCATAATTAAATTTAGTA
>JAABKK020021062.1:0-18481 GCA_011634745.2 Catotricha subobsoleta | reverse complement strand
TTTAATTTCGGGGGCTTAGAAATATGACATTTTAGTGTTCTGGGGCTGAGAAAACATTTCGTTTTTTACATTAATTGCGAATTTTTTTGGGGGGGGCTAAGCCCCTTTTGCCCATATGGTAGCTACGGGCCTGGAATTATGTGAAATGTTACCTAACATATATTTTCGTATATTATATTATATCATTATATGAGACTTATTTTATTGGATAAAGAGTTAGCTTGCGTATACATAAATCGTTTATTTAAAATTTATTTATTAATATTTGAAAGGGTTAATGACCTCTTATCACAACGTACTGAATGAAATTTTTTTTTTTTTTTTTCGTGGTTAAATGATGATTTTTATGGAGAAAAAAAAATATGACAGAAAATGTTGTGTAATTTTTAAAATAAAACTAATATGATTTATATAATCTCTTCTTGCCTTAAATCAAATTTTATTTAAAAATCACAATAGTTTTTTATTAAATAAATATCAAATATTCAACGAAGACTTTTTCAAGAAAAATATAATAGCTATTTCGTTTTGTAAATAGTAATCTCGAAACTAATAATCATAAAATTAACTTTTCCACCTAGCCCATTAGTAAATTATGCTTTCCAATTACCCAAAATACTAAATAATCAATAGTAAGAAATGAATATAAATCTATATCAGGGTCTATAGCTGATAGATATTTATATAAATAGAAAGTTCATCTGGGAAATGCTTTACCACGACACACCCTCAATTATTATTAGGCACGTTTCATTTAAAAATATTGGTGATAACAATAGGCGAAATAATAGATATATAAAACTATCGAATATTTATAGAACGGATGTAATTTATACATTAGCAATTGGATGTTGTAAGTATCGATACAAGAATTACATAATTAGTTAAATGGTAATGCAAAAACATGATTTTATACAATTTTTTTAAATTTGAATAAATAATCTTGTATTGCTTGGTAACGGTTTTACCAAATTTTGTAAGTTCACATTGTGACAAGCTATTTGAAAAAAAATAATACTATTTTTATATTACATAATATGACGTGTAAATTGATAAAATGTTAAAGAGTTATCGTGTCTAGTCTCTAGCTTTATAAAGTAAAATATACCAACACCATCACGCAATAATATTTATCCAAAAATAAACAAAGGTGTGAACATTGCAAATTGACCAAAACTATAAAACTATATTATTGCAGCTCAACAATTTGTCGTTGTTGTTAATTTTTTTGTTCTGTTTTTCATTTTTTTTTTTTTTATTAAATGTTAAGCTAATTATTTTAAGTTTTAATTAAATTAATGGTTAATTGTCATGCAAAATGTATTTAACATTTCAAAATAAAATGCTTGTATGGATTAGATGATATATGACGGAATATAGAATAGAAACTTTATTATAATGAATTATCTACCTTTTTACTATTTGAATTGTTAACAGACGATGAAATTAGTCCAGCTGAAATTTCATTAGTTCCATTGCTAATAAATCGAGATGGAATTGTTATTGGTGAATTTGAGATTTCATTTGTACCATTGTATAGTTTTTCTGGTTCAAATGAAAATACATAATCATCTTTACCACCCCAACATGTTAACATATTTTCTTCAGAAATGTAATCATGAATAGTTTTTGTATTAACAAATCGCATATAACCAACGGCTTTTGGAGGCATTAAAGCTTTAATTATTTTAAAGGCAGCTGAAACATAATTTTATTATTATTGATTTTGAATAAGTTATTCATTATTTATAAATTTATTGATTCATATTTTTTGACATCTTACCGGTTAGCATCCACGGTAATTCATACACAAAAATATAATTTAGGGCATTTGGATAATAATATTTTAAAATGTTCACAACACTTTTTGTATATTCTAAATCCAAATTGCTCAGACCTGTATCAGCCAAATCGAAAAAAATTGAGATTGTATCGTAATTTTCTTCTCTGAAATATTTATTGAATTAATCAAATTTTACCAAATAAAAGATTTTTTATAAATAAATTTCATAATTTATATTTTACCTATAAAACCGTTCCATCCAATAAACAAAAATTCTTATCAATTCCTTGGTATCTCTAACACCTTTACAATGCAATTTTGATTTAAATATCATTAATACTTTACCATCTCTATCACGATTTCTAGGAAACGCTAAACCAGCATTTATGTAATCCATATTTATATTCTCTACATTTATATCTGTATGTATTTATAGACGGTAAAAATATTATATCGATTTGTCTAAATCTAAAATTGTATAATAATTATTTAAATTCGATTTGTATTAACCATTCGTTCCAAATTTTTTTCGCCATTCACAAGTTTCCCATAGCATATCTAATGCCAATTTCGGAATTAAATCTTGTTGCTCTAAGAACCTTTGCAGCCAAACATTTGTTGTTTTGATGCGTTCAATATCTTTTGAATGAAATCCACCTGTTTAAAATAAATAAAATAAATAGTGAAAATGAATTATATTAAAATAAGTATACGTTAAAAAAAATGTTGCCATATAAATAATTAATAATAACAAAAAAAAAATATCTTTTTTTTATAGACCCCACAAACATCATCTAATCGTCGAATTGAAGAGCTTCGCCTTCTTACCCACTGAACTTGATGGTTTTGTAAATAACAAATGTTAAGAAATGATTAGAATATAAGTTAAAAATAGTTTTCATAGTTAATTATGTAAATTTATTCTCTGAATCGTACGAATTCATTCATTCATTAAATTAAATTAATTTCAAACATTTATTAAGTTTTCTATACATTTAATTCAAAACTTAACATTTGAATTAATTTCAAGGGTACTAAGATTGAATTGACTCAAAGAGAAAAGATATTCAACCACAATAAAAACAATAAATTACTTAAAATCATATCAATCTTAGATGAAGAAATCAGAATGATTATCATCATTTTCATTATCATATAAATATAGTGCGTTGCCATTTAAATGTTATGAAGAAAAATATATTTAGTATTTTCTTAAATGCACTGTTCATTATTAATTCATTTGAAATAATCTACAAATGTATAAATAAACATGATATAATTATTAAAATAAAACAAGAAAAATTTAAAAATAAAATGTTTATCACGTAGATACTGCACCACAATGCTGATTAATAATTTGACGTAGGTCCAGTTCACGCAACGTATCATAAATTAAATTATTTAATTAAAATTTATTTATAAGTATAAAAAAAAAGTCATATTAATAAGTAAACAAACCAAATATCGTACATTTATAACAAAAAAAAAAAAAAAAACTCATTTAAATTGCATGCTTGATTTTATATGGTGTTTCAGTATGATATGGTTAAATAAACTTATATAAATATAACTTTAAAGTTATTTTAAGGACATATTTCGATTCAAGCAAAAAAATAAATTACAAAAAAATAACGTTGCACAATACAGTTACAATACAATACAATAATATGTAGTTATTTAAAGTGAGAAAGGTAATTATATATTATAGGATTAATAATCTAGCAGCTGATTTATTTAATAGCACCAATTATTGGTATATTGTGCATATTAATCATTTTTTAATTTTTACCAACTTCAATAGAATATTTAATGTGAATAATAAAAATTATAATCGTTAAATTGGTTCTGAATATTTCTGACGCAAGTCAACCTAGACCTAGTTTTTTTTTTTTTAATTTTATGCAAGTATCTACAATTATTGTTCTTCAAATCAATAATTATACTGTGTAAAATGGTGTTGGCTACTTTAAGAATATGAATCGCATGTAAAGACGAAGTGTTTCACATAAAATAATTTTTCTATATTTTCTCTAAAAGTTAATAATTAACTTAGGAGAAGTATAAAATTATTATATTATTGGATTCTAAATAGTGAGTGAGTATTTACACAGTATTTAAAAATGATTCTAAACATAATTCTGAAGATACGTTTCGAACAATTTCTAATAATAGTTAAGCAAATATTGAATAAGTAAACTGCATCTGTGGAATACAGTTAAACAAATATTGAATAAGTAAATAAACTGCATCTGTAGATCATCTTATTCGAGCATCACCTTCATACAAATATTGAGTAATTAATTAAAGTAAACTTATTATCATAAATACGTGAGTATATGAATGAATGAAATAAATTGACGTAAATATTTCGTCATGACCTTTTATTGAGATTTTTTTTTTTGCATTGTTCAAGAGTTTTTACACAATCAATTTTAAATGAATATTCAGAATGACGTTTGAAAACGAAGAATAAAAAATAATTCGTAGAATTTACCGTCTATAGTATAGACACGTCTATACCTTAATTCGTCCGCTTATGATAGCAACATTTTAAATACTTATAAGCATATAATGTTTGAAAGTGAATTTATTAAGAAAATCGAGATAATTTAATTAACATCTTTGCTAAAATTATAAATTTGCAACCAAATACTTATAAGAAAATGTTTTTTCTTTTTGTTTTTTTTTAATAATATCAAATCATACTGACCTTGCAATTTTACGCTAAAATTTAATAATTAATATAATAACAGAATATAACCTAGTAATAGTAACTACTACGACTGTGTATACAGATACATAACACATTCCACAATAAAACCTTCAAAAGAATGTTTTTTTTTTTTATTTCTTTAAACTTATTTTTTATTGCAAAATACATAATATTTAATACGCAATGCTAATTTTTTAAGTAAATACAAATATACTTAAACTTATTATAAGCTAACGTCTATAAATTGAATGAAAGTAATTTAAATTACCTGCGCAAGGCGCTCCATCTTTTTCTAATTTTTGAAAGAATAATCCTCTTAATTCTTCAATCTGGGCTAAATTTGGTGATGGTATTATTGGCTTCAACATTTTTATTTAACGAACTTAATTAACTATTTAATTTAACAATATGAAGCTATTTTTTTTCTTTCTTTTATTTATTTTTTTTACAAATTATAAACAATAATCCGTGTTTAGATTCCACAATTGAACGTATATTTAGCGTATATATAAAAATGACGAATTTTATTCATCAAACACACGAGAATATTACAGAATTAATAAATTCGATGTAAGTAAATCCATTATGCTTAAAATAGATGTTTTTTTTTTCATCACATTTTTCACTGCATTCGACACGTTTAAGTTGTCATTTTAACTGTTAAATATAATGTACGATGCTAATGAAATTGAAAATGATGTCTCTGCAATAATTTATTATATGCAAATTAATGAATATAAACACCAGGTAATAAGTTAACTTATTATTTGTTTTCAATAAATAATCGAAAAAGATGTTTCTACTTATTTGCAAGAGGAACGTTCTTTCGATTTTGTTTTCTTTTCAATAATAATGTGTATACAAAAAAAGTAACAATATCAACAACAAATTGTAGAGATAGTTTAATAATTTTATGAGTACTATTATGGTAATAGTCGAATCAATACTAAATCTCTCTGTATTCAACATAAATCACTTTACAGTTTGAACAAAATAATTTTTATATAATTTTTGTTGTTTAAATCCGCTCCAAAGACCGTTCTATCACAGTCTCCAGTTAAACGTGTGAGAGAAATACATCACAGACAGAGATTTTATTTTATTGTTGTTGTTTAAATGTTTTGTTTAATTATTATGTTCAAATTAGATAATAAATTTTGTTAAAATGTGATGATGTAAATTTATCTA
The DNA here is from genome assembly GCA_011634745.2 of Catotricha subobsoleta. NCBI lineage: Eukaryota > Metazoa > Arthropoda > Insecta > Diptera > Cecidomyiidae > Catotricha > Catotricha subobsoleta. Next base: position 12,797 of record JAABKK020021062.1, on the reverse strand, counting down.
TGTGTGTGCAGGTGATGTTGGTGTACCTTTTTATGACTATATTGTTGTTTGTTGTGTTGGTATAAAACGATTTTATATTTTGTTAAAGTATGTTCCATGTAAGCGTATTATTGTGTATTTACTGCTATACATGCAAGCAGCATGCTTGATTGACAGAGTTGTTAAACCGTTTTTTTTTTCTTTTTATTCTTTTCAACGAGTAATTTGAATATATGTTGGTAGTTATCATGTATATATAATCACATTTGTTGTGGTCTAATAGTGATAGAAGGAATCAAATAGTAAACTAAAGCGCATTACTCTCAAACGAAAACATTGCAAATCTTTTACCTCATGATAATTATTAGTATCATAAAATCATTGTTTTCATTTATTAAAATTTCTATACATTTAAAAACATTAAATATGAGTTAATACCAAAACGAAATTAAAATTTAATCTAATTCATCAACAGATTCTCCTTGCAACAATAAACGAAGTTCATTTTTCTTTTTTCCAATTCTATTTTTTGTACGTCTATTTACTACACCATCTTCTTCGTCCATCATTCGTAATATAGTTGCCTGAAAATTTAAAATTTAGTGTTTAAACCAAAAATAATTTATAAAGTGTATTAATTAAATTAATTACTTGATCGGAACAATCCATTGGAGCAACTGATATATCTCTGACCGCTCTAAAGTTACCACAATTATTTAAATGTTCATTTTCCAACCGAAAATAATTCCAAATGAAACGTCGAAATACTTCTAATGGACTTAGAATTGTCATCATAAGTTCACCTTGAACGTAACCAGCTTTAACTAAACTCATTGATAGAGTCCATCCAAAACGTAGTATTAAATCTTCCACAATAGCAAAATAGTAAAACCACTAAAAATTTAAAAATAATTAAAATTATATTATCGGTATTTTTCTAATCAAAAATTGAATTTCAATTTAAATATTTCATATACCGTTGAAGAATAAACAATTTCTTCTCTTAAAAATTTATTATCACCAGGTTTGGAATCAAATAAACCCCAATCCATTTTTATGTCCCATGTATATGCATAACATGATGAAAGTATCGAGGCTAAGATCCATAAATAAAACCATGGATTATCTCTGGAGTCTATATGTAAACCTGGAATAATTTTGTGCATACTTTAGTCAGACCAATAAATTCAAGATGTAAAATTGATAATTTTACCTCCAGTTACGAATGTTAACGATGAAAATATCACAACAAAAAATGATGTTGAATACTTAACAGCATTAGCTAAATGAGGAAAAGCTTCACGTGTATCTCTATAGCGTCGAAGGCATTGCGCAAAACGAAACCAAGCAGGTAGCATTGCAACAAATGGCCGAATAAAATACGCTTCATCAACACAAGAGTTAACATCTAAGTAATAAAAAAAAATATATATATGAAAAATGAAATCAACATTGAGTTATTTAGGAAAACAAAACAATTTGGCGGTTAAAAGGATTATGAAATGAAATGGTATCTACCTGGAGCAGCATTCCAATCGGAATTTTTAATATAAAAGCAAATTAAATATTGCAAGTCTAAAAGTGCAGGAACAAGGCTATTTAATTGATCAGCAATCCAAAAATCAGCAAAGCTTACATAATAAAATGGCGCCAATAAGATACGCCATAAAACACGAACGGTCCAAAATCTGGCTTCGTGTCGAAATGTTTTAGTAGGATTCAATAAAAATACTGCCATTAAAATATAAAGTGCTAAGGGACTAGCATACGATGGAATCGATAGTGCATCACTGTATAAAAAGCTTAAAACACTTAATGTCCATATTACACCAAATATTGCTGCAAATTCCATGATATGCTGCTCAGACAAATGATTCCGTGGGTCCAATTCAAATATGAGTACATGGTTTACTCCGGCCGATCTCCAACCATATACATTAACGCCCCATAAAAATAAAAACTCAATGATAAGTAATGGACCACGAAAAAGACGAGATGCAATTCGCCAATCACTGGTTCCATGAAAGATGGCTGATAAACATACAGCTACCAAAAGTACAATAAATGCACCAGAAAATATACCCACTTTAAATGTAATCCATGGGCTTTGTTGTTCACCAAGCGGCGGTACTCTTAAACGTTTCATCGCTTTTTGACGATCACCACCTTCAATATCTTGCGTAACAACTGATTCTGTCTCTTGTATTAATCGATCGATATCTTTGTTTACATAAAAATGAGCCAATTCCACGTGATCTGTTCTCCATTTGACACCATGATCGACAGACAATAGTTTATCATGTTTTTTTAGAATTTTACGAAAACCCGTAAAATTTAGGGTTTGATAATTTTGCAATAAAATCAAACCTAAATAAAATTCACTAAATGCTAATTTGAGCTCTTGAACTTTTCTACCTGGTACATTCTTTTTACGCAATAGCTTTTTTGATCGTGACATTGATTCTTTGGCTTGAAAACCATCTTCTAGTGCTTCGCTTAGTTCAGTACGAAGATTTGCATATTTTCGCGTTGCTTCAGCTAGTTTTTCTAAAAAATATATATGATTTTATTCGTTATTATAAAAAGTATAATCGCAGATAAAGTTTTTCATATATTATATTCAAATTTCAAACCTGAATAAAACGTATTTATTTTGGCTAATTCTTTGTCACTATAATGGAAAAATTGTTCATCAAATTTGGCAAAATATCGTGTAAGTACTTCTGGATCAACAAGTTCAGCAGATGGTGCCTGCTCCATAGCACTATATAGCATTGCTTTCATCTCCTTTATATAAGACCAAAAACAAAAACAAACTAAATTTACATTGGACAAGATCATCTTGCATAAATATTAAATTAGTTAAATTGATCACGTTCATTTTAAAGACAAATTACTATATTATCTTCTAATATTCAATTGAAATAAATGTACATACAGAAAGAAGCATATCATTGTTATTGTTTTCATTTTGAAAGTTATTATTGAATAAACAAATATACCATCAGCTGATGCAAGTAGCGCTTTTTATACGCCTAGACCTACATTTCAGATATTGCTGTTTCTGCGTACAATCGCAGTAAATATTTTTATCATCACTAGCCCATATCAAATAATACCACTTATTAGCGCGAAACGAATGTTCTCAAGACTAACAAAATAATCATATGGCCGTTTTTTTTTTGTTTTTATATACCTATGTGTATAAAATGCACGCATGCTCATGTAAGATTTTATTTTAACACAAATATCGTAAATGTCAACAAATTTGTATAAACATAATAATTATTTTTGTCGTGTATCGAAGAAATTTAATAATCCTTTTCATATGTTGTTGAACTTACCTCATAGTTAATGTATTGTTTACGCCATTCTGGTGTAATATGTGCTGATAAATGTTCAGCAAATTTCATTTTGAAAATTTATTGTGTACCAATTTAGGTACTTAATATTTTTACTTGTTCAAATATTAAACATTACAAAATCAAAAAAAATTAAAAAAAAAGAAAACTGAATTCGTATTTTTGTGCTCTACAAATAAAGATGTGTCACGTACGTCGGCGTCGACTAAACTAAAGTGTTTTCCTGAAATTTTAGCTCTTGAAACCGGCCGCCATCGCGACGACGACGCTATTTACAATATCGTAATATAGATGTCTCTTCAATTTTGTTAATGGGGGGACCAACAGTAAAATAAAAAGCTTTTCAAGTATGCTTTATCAATTTACTATTTCAATTCAATGATAAAATTCTCTATAAATAAAACAAGTTTTTTAATTTTAATTTTTTTTTTATTTATTTTATTTTATTTTAATCTATTTTTATTATAAAATATGATTCATGTTTCTTAATTAATTATTTATTTTTTTTTTTTTCATTCAATGGAAATGTTTTTACACTGTTTGTATTTTAAGTAAGCTCGTTTTATTTCGTACATAAAAATTGGAAGTAATGTTTACAGAACTTTTTGTATTATACCTTTTTCTTTTTATTGCATTTTGATGTTTAAGTTCTTAAAATGTTTTATTTATGGATCGTTCAAACAAGACTAAATATTATTATTAGATTTTATTAAATTTTTATTTAAAAAACATTAATTTAATTATGATAATTATATGCTAATAGTCTTATTAAATGGTACATGAGATGAGATTTACAATTACATTAAGGAGCAATAAAAATGTGAATGTAAAATTCATGTTATATTGGAAATATATATTTGAAAAAAATATTTATAATTTTATATTTTGGACAAATGGCAGCTCCGATAAATAAGTTCATAGTATTTTTATATTTAGATTAGAATATTGGTTGCAATCAATTCGATAGAAGAATAATTAAATATTTATTCTTAAAAATATATACATATATATTTTCTTTTATTAAAGAGGGAAAACCGAAATTATTGATCTAATGGCATTTATAATCCTTAACATATTTTCCATGTAAATATATTAAATACCAGATAGAAAAAGAAAAATTTACTGGAACAAACGAATACAAAATTTTTGAATAATTTATTTTTCTATAGCCACATGGGATTAATAAAATATTATTTATATCGTGCTATGTATTTATATACATTAGCATATTGTTATGAGAAAAAAAATACGTACATGGGCTGATAACAATGAATAGAATAAAAAACGAATTATCTTTGCTGTGAAACAGAGGATTTCAGTTTCGACAACTACATTGAATTTTGGATTTCTTTTCTTTTAAAATTATTTTTATATTCTTTTTTTTTTTTGTTTTCTTTTTCAACACGCCCAAAATTTTTATGGCAATTTTTTTTTAATATATTCCACCTTTAATATTTCTTTCCTTATATTTCACGGTTCACATAATGTTTTCTGATTTGCTTATTTATTAGCACAAATCGTTTATGGATTTATTATTTATACATTCATATTTTTTACGAATTGTCGCTTAAATTAGAACATATTATATATTTTCAATATTCGATATACAATTATAGATTTCCATAAAGAATGTCCCAACGAAAAATTCAACTTCTTATATATATAATATATATATATATTAGGGTGGATCGATCTTCTAACCCCATCCTTGACATCGATTTTTGGAAAGAGGACACGAAATTATGAATTATGGTGAAAATAAAAAAAATACGTACCCCCCCGTAAAAATCGATGAAGTTTGAAAAGTTCGATAAAATTAGAAAAATTGGTTATTTTGCTGCATAATTTCGTTACTATTCATCTTTTTCATTGTTTAAAGGCTCTGCATAACTTAAAACATGTTTTACTTCATCTTTGAAAAAAAAATCAACCCTATATATGTGGAAGACATTTCCATTCTGCGTCCAACGGTGGTTCAATCATCAAAATCCGTCCAGCCAATCCTGAGAAAAAGCCAAAAGAAAGTGAGCAAAAAAACCAAAAAAAAAAAAAAAACTGAGAGCACGTGGTTTTATCAAAAATGATGTGAAAAAAAATCACAATCCCTATACTTCATTTTAAAAGTAAAACATGTTTTAAGTTATGCAAAGCCTTTAAACAATGAAGAAGATGAATAGTAACGAAACTATGCAGCAAAATAACCAATTTTTCTAATTTTATCAAACTTTTCAAACTTCGTCGATTTTTACGGGGGGTACGTATTTTTTTTATTTTTTTTTATTTTCACCATAGTTCATAATTTCGTGACCTCTTTCCAAAAATCAATGTCAAGGATGGGGTTAGAAGTGCTCCATACAAATCGATCCACCCTAATATATATATATATTTTCTTTAAATACTATATATGTATCAGATTGACGTCTATGGGGTTAAGTGTTAAGGGCAAAATGGTATAAGCGCTTCATTATTTTTTTTTTCAAAAAAGAAATAAAGTCATTAAATGAGCTGTATTACATTTTGACTGATATTTCGAGTAGTTTATACAATGAAATAAGAAATCAGAGTAATAGAGGTAGTTCCCAGCTATAATATAATATAATATTTTTGATATTTGTGTATTTAGTCTTAATTTTCATTGAAGTCTGAGTGCCTTTTCTGTGAATTATACTATGAAAAAAGATACTCTAAAACGTAAGTATTTAAAAGAAAATATAGGTGAAAGTTTTCGTCGGGACACCTTGGATATTTTACAATTCTATATAAATAGATGATATAATTTATTTTGTTTCAATATAATTATTTACAAATTACAAATTGTAATTTAATAAATATCAAGTTATAATTAATTTATAAAAAAAATTGATTAGTTAATTAAAATGGTCAAATACTTTATGTTAATAAAAATAAGATTTTTTGTGTTTGCCTTACATTTTTAAATTTAGATTATAAAATAATTTTAGTCAATCCATTTTGGTATTTCTTCGTAGTATTCTGTATATATTAAAAAAAAAAGAGAAGAAAATTTAAAAATAAAATTTTAAAAAAAGGGAAAACCTGTTTTTTTTTTAGATCCTAGTATGCAGTTTACACACACATGCGAAATTTCTTACTGAATATAATTACTTACATTTTCTTGCCAAAAAGTAGTTTTTTGTTTAACATATTGTTTATCCTTTCTTATCTGTTTCTGTTTTATAAATTATATAGTTTTAAAAGAATAGCGAAAATGTTGCATGCATTCATTTTAATGAAAATAAAAGTGATAAATTTTTGATCCAATAACTCGCTCTTATTGTTTAATAAACTCAAAACTTTCAAACATAAATATGTACATATATAGTTTTCCTGTGGTTTCATGATGTAGTTTTTGCTGACGTTGTTGTTTGCAATAAACTACGCGTAAATAATTAGAATAAACTACGCTCTAAAAACTATTTATTATCCCATCAGATATTGAAATTTATCTATCATTTTAGATAAAATAATGGGTTAATATTATTGTCGGAAGGATTAAATTTTGAATTGAAGGGTTGGTTCGAAGGATGTTGATTTTATTATATCGTATATCAAACGAAATTTCCTAAAAAAGTTTTGTTTGGATTACCCGGAATTGCATACTAGGCTTAAACCAAATTTATTTAAATTTTACAATTTACACACTTATGCTCGGTGGTGTATCGACTGCTACAATATCCTGTCCAGTATCATTTGAATCTACACCACATAAAATTTGCTCATCCGGACAACATTTAAATTCTTCAGGAAATTGTACATGCTTTTTTAATACTTTTGATGAACGTCGTCTATTAAACGGTGACTTATCTGTGTGAATAAGTTTTTAATTTTTTTTAAATTTAATTGGATTTATAAAATTGAGTTGTTTTACTTAATTAAAATTGAATGACTCTTACTATTTTTATTATCATCCGGCATTACTGTACAATTTGTACAATAAACTGAATTTGCTAATGGTCGTGTGCTGTGTGCAAATGTATTCTCACCGCATGCATTTGTCGTTGGTGGTGGTGGAACATAGTGTATGTTGACTGCCTGCAATAGAAATAAATGAAAAATCAATTAATTTAAAATGAAAGAATTATAAGCCTTAAGTAGTAAAGTGGTTACATTATAAATTACTTAATAAGAAAAATAAAAGTTTTTTTTTTTTTTAATCAAAAATCCATTTAAGTTTTAAAGGTTTCTATACTCACTTGAGATACTAAATCATCATCAGATCTTGCACATCCACGACCTGCTTTATATTCCTGATATTGTGATATAACACAAAGTAGACAATAAACCTATATAATGGTAATGACAATCATAGCTTACAATATTAACAAGAGACACAAAATAAAACCAATTACCAACGTAAAAGTTTTTATGATTCGTCATATAAGTGAAATCAAATGTCTACATCTTCAATTTACAAATGAATAGATGATAAAATGAAATAATAATGAAGAAGTAATGATGTTAACTATGATATTGAGTTATAAATATAATATTGTTACTTACAACGTAGTTAGATTTATATAAAGTAAAGGGCTAGACCATGTGAACTATACAATATTTTACTGTATGTTCAATTGAGTGAAAAAAAAAATCATAGAGCAGACTAATAACTAATCAGTCAGCTTTAACTTTGATCGTGATTTTAGATTATTTTCATTTCCTTTGCCTCTGCGTTAAATAAATCAAATAATATTTTCACGCAACAATAATTCGCGAAATAAGAACCACAATATTTTATTGGTTTTAATTATTTTTTTCTTTTTTTTTTACCATTAATTACTAAAGACTATTATATTTACAATTAAACAAACCTATCCAATTCCAGTACGTACATTTTATCCAGAAAATTAAAACAAATAATAATTGTTCAACTCTCAGAAAACGATGTTTCGGGATGAGTTCAATTACATAATATTCTTTGAATTTGTCTCTAGAGAGACAGTTACAGCTTTTTTTTAGTTTCATATTCTTTAATGTTACAAAAACGTACCATATAAAGCCCATTTCTGGGATCAAACATTATTTGTGGGGACTTACGTCTATTACTATTACCTAAGAGGGATAAAGATCAGAACTTTGAATTAAACTTGCTATTTTTTTTTGTTAGAACTGAAAAAAATCGATTTTATTGTTATGGGCATCGTTCAAGTAGTATTGCTAGAAAATTGACCGAATTGAAATATGCAATAATTTGTAAAATTGAGTAAATATCTGTAGGATTAGAAGTGATATAGGAATTTGTTTGATTAGACAGTTAACATATGTTAACGAAGCTTATATGTTTATGAAGAATTCTATTGAAATAAAAAGCTTTAACTATATATAACGATCATGGTCATTGTTATTTGTTTATGTTATGTTTTTCGTTATGTTTGAGCTTCCATGTACACATTTTAATTCTTAATCCTAGCTTTATAGAACTTAACTGGGTTTAGAATGACGATGATAAGTATTATGTTTTCTTATTTCCAACATAGTTTAACAAACCATTTTCATTTCACATTTTTAAATAAATAAATAAAATGAAAGTAAGTTGATGATTCACTTTCTCTATAAAAAAATCTCATATATTTTGTTTGTTTGTTTTTCGTCTTTTATTTTTTTTTATTGAACGATTTAATAATGCTTGATTTGTAGCCGCATTGTTTCTAATAAAATTCCGAAAGACAACATAAATACAGGAAATGAACAAGAAAAATTGAGATAAATTTATAAATAACCTTAGAGCCTATAATCCAAAATGTTTATAAAGTTTGTGTTATTATACACTATTTTTATTTCGTTCTATTCTTATATTTTCCATTGTTAACCCTGTAGTTTTTATATAGTACAATATCTTGGATTTGAAAATGTTTGTACTTTTTATGAAAATCTCTTAAACATCAAAATAATGATACTATATACTAAATGCCTATTACTGTTTGTGATAATGACTGATGAATATGAATGAATGAATGATTAATGTACAAATGTCAAAATTTTAATTATTTCAAAAATAATCAACACAATAATTATTATTACATTAAGACATATCAAGAAGAAATCAATGGTGTATAATGTTGCTATTAATGGTTCAAAATTTAGCTGGAAAGAATAAAAAGAATAAATAAAAATTATGTGATAAATTTATATTAAAATGAATTACGAAAATTATATAAAAATTTTACGGTTTCTAAAATCAGTAGATAAATAAAATGAGAGCATTCGAACAAAATATCAGCAATCATAATCACAATCCATGGTATAAGAAATTTTCTTCGGTCCTGCAAATAATAAAGATGATACATTTTGATATATTACTGAATAAAATATACGGTTTATCGTCGTTAAGTATAATGTCGTTCGTTTTGTTTTCAACATAAAAGAAATGGTTGTTTAAATGCGGATATTATAATCTTAAATCTTATGCCAAGTCATGGTCATAGCCCAGAGGCAATCATTTTCATTGAAGTGTGTCATATTCATTTTGTAACCCATAATAAAGTAAAGTCAACGCATTTAATATTAAGTGGGTTGGTGTTGAAGTTGGATACGTAATAGGGTGGATCGGCTATTTTTTCGAATTTGTTCACCTGATTCACAAGTAAAAGGGTTTTCTGAAAATAAATTAATTCATCGATGTGCTGTACTTTGAAGTTTTTTTTTTATAAACTCGAGGTTAAGAAAAAGCCAGGCCCAGGACGCTCGCTACGCATCGAAGATCTCATTTATTTTCAAACCCTTTTACACCTATAAAAAAAAAAATAACAATTCACCCTAATACATAATTGAATGGATTAGAGAATTAAAGATGTTTGAATAGTAGGTATATTTATAATTTTTTTTTTGATACTATTTATGGAATTAATAATTATTATATACATTGTCGTTTCTGCCAACGAATTATTATTTACAAATATGAATTGGACAAAATCCCTAGTCGTAATTTGAGATAAGTATGCTGTGAATATTTTTTAAATATTTTTGTTACTTTTCATACAAATAAATTTATATATATAATATATATACTATATATATACAGTGTACTGCACAACCATGTACACAACCATGTCAATACAAAAAAAGTTTTTTTTTTTTAATTTCTCAAAAATGAAATAAAGTTAAATAAATTATGAATTATTTAGAATGTTTGATTGTATGCCATATTTATTATTTCTGATATAAAATAAGTTTTTGATATGCTTTTGATTAGAAATACCTAATGATACCGTTTGGAAATATTTTGATAAATAATATATAGCACATGAAACATGCATTTAAACATATCTTATAAGACATTTCATTAATATGTTTTTATGCTTGATGGAGTCTGCATTGTGTTTGACATATTTGATGATATTAACTTCTACAGTGTCTCTTATTTCTAATTTAAAAAAATTATTATTAAAAATTTGTCTTGTGAAATATGCTTTTGACTATTAAAAATTTATGTTCAAAAGAAATTAAGAAAAATATCTGCTCTCGATATATTTTGCTACATTATTCGACTAGGTAAAGATACAAATATTTGTTTTATTGTAACTCGGTGGTTGTGTTTTTATAATCAACTCAAAATATAAATATAACATAAAATATATATTTTATATACTTACTGTCTTAAGACCAAGCAATACTAAAAAGCACGACATTACACCACATGCTGAGCAAAATAATAGGAGAATGTTAAATATCACAGTTGCTAGATGAAAGAGAAAAGAAAAGAACATTTTATTTTTCATTTTTTTCTTTGAATATCAAATACTAGGAACTTATTTTATAGAAACGTGAAATCGAAAGTAGCGAATAATACGCATGAATAAAACTTACTAGATGAAATTTTTTCCCTTTCCAGAAAACTTTCTCCTACCGGGTTAGGTACTTCACCGGAAAGATATCGGCGTTCGTCATATAGATAACTTGCAACTATTAAACATACTCCACCATAGTATATCTTAAAAAAAAAGAAGAAAGAAAACAATAAAATAAATAAAGAGAAAACAATGTACAGAATCAGAACCATTTGTAAATATTGAAAATTATTTATATATATACATATTTGTTTGTTTGGTTTTATTATGCTAAATCTGGGATAAGTAAAAATATATAAAAAAAAAAATTACTATACTGTTTCTATTTGTGTGCTTTACTAAATAAAATACTTTCTTTGTTCATGGTTTAAGATAAAATATCTTAGAAAGAGAATAAATATATTTAAAGGTGTTTCTTTGAAGAATATATAATAGAAAATGGAAAAATCTTTTGATGTTAATTTGGCCAAGCTTAAATTGTTGTATAATTTTGAGTTTTATTCTAAGAAGAATAAATTCTTTTTCGTTTTCGGAATAAAACACTTGTGTTCAGTGATTAGACGATATCATACCACTTACTATTATAGCAATGAGGCTTTTAATATTTTTTTTAAATTGAATTTTTAGGTCTCAACGATTAATGCTTCTTCTTGCGTATAGTATAATTTTTTCTTTGAGAAATAAATTTCTCTCCCTGTGATGGATTCAATGCAATAAATAACAGGATTACGTTAAAATTTTCTCAATTGCAGAATACCTACCCAACACACTTACTAAATATTTTATATATATATACCAAATAAACAGATACATATGTGTACAAGTACATAATATATAGATTCGATTAATACAGGGGCTTAAGCACATGCTTACGAAAAAAAAGCTTTCCCATTTTAAATTGAATAGTAGATTCTTAAATAAATATTATAACACATCTTATGTTAGCAGAAGTGTAGAGGTTCATTGATAAATAAATATATTATCCAATGCGTCGCGTCGTGATTTTTTCACATAGCAGTTTAATGTCGAAATAAATGTAGAAGAATTAAGAAAATAAATCGTCCGACTAGACGCTTTTATAAGTTTATTTTCTTTTAAATGTTACAGTATATTTACACTATGAAAAGTTTACATTGTTGGAGATATCGAGAAGATAAATAATAATTTTCCGCAAATTATTTCAAATCCCGATTGCTAGTGTTTTATTTGTAATGATTTCTATTTGGTATGTTTTCTCGTATAACAGATTGAAGGGCTTTCTATGGCTATATACAACTACTATATTTTATAAAACTAATAGAGAAGACATATTATAATATGCAGGGTGTTTTAGTTAAAACTATAATCGATGCTCTTTCGCCATTGATAATATAAGAATATAAATTATATATACCAGATAAAATGTTTTTTTTTGAAATGGTATAAAGTTCATTTATAAGTGGTAGTAGTATACTGCTTTATACCATTATTTTGTAAATTAGATCATATAATTCATGAACATGAAAGCCATTTTTTAAGGGCTTATCAAAAGTATATGGTCTAATTTAAACGATATAAGTATAAAATTTTAGACCCCTCAACTAGCAATATAGGTCGCGGCGTCGACTTACTGACCAATTTGGTGCACTAACTGGTCGCTGCGACGGTCGCGAAT